>OZ012638.1:20613415-20696853 GCA_963942525.1 Ptychoptera contaminata
GATACGTTTTTGAATATAATACGCGTGTGTACCTATATTATGTAACAAAATATATTGTATGTGTATGAGACATATCATCTATCTTCTTGAAATATATTATATACACCTAATTCTGTTTTTGCACGACAGATTGGTTCCTTGAATATCCGCGTAAATGATATTTCGCGTAAAAAAATATACAGAAAGCATACAAAAGTTAGGGATTGGTTTTTCGTTTGAAAAATCAACTAAAATAACATCATTTATATATGTAAAATCATCGTTGTTGCATGGTAGTTAGTTTTTTTATATAAATATCTTATAATATACAATAAATAATATTAATTTCATAAAAATAAAATCCATATTTACACTTATTTATTAACTTATTAATAAAAACAAAATTCATTTTAATAAAAAAAATTTATTTTAACAAAAAAAATAAACATGAAAAATATAGAAATAGAATGTAATCTATATAAAAAAAAATGCGTAAAACTGATACAAATAAAAAAAGACGAGAGGTGTCCGGTAGACACCCGGTAGGAGAACTGCGTTTCTACTTTGGTTTTTATTTTTAATAAAATAAATATTATCAAAATATTGTTGTGATCCCAAATTTTGATCACAACAATTTTTATATATTTTAATATTAATTACTATTATGTAATTTATTACTAGCCATGTGTTTAAGGCTTTGCTTAGTGTCTATTTTTTTACGGTTATATATTTATTTTTCAATTTTCATTATATTATAATTCTATTTCACTTTACATAACTATTCTTTTGTTCTCACTATTAAAAGGGCTTTCAATATTTTTCACTAACACATACGCCGATCGCAATCGGATTTGGTATATTTTACGTTTGTGAAAATAAATTTTCTTTTAGATTACAGTGTTTTAATTTATTTATTGGTATATTTTCTTTTAACCGAAAAAATTGTTACCTACCGATTTTTTACATATATACATTTTTATGACAGTTTGTTATATTACCGTAAAATTCAGGGGAAAAGATAAAATTTTTTTGTTTACGCATTTAAAGTTATTATTTAAGGGGAAATATTTTTTTTCAATTACGTGCTGAACTGCAGAATATATGAGTGAGGGAAAAATTGAGAATTATTTCATTTTGGGTTTTTCTATTTGTTTTTTAAATTGGTTTTATCAAATTTATTTTAATATAAAAGTAAAAGTATCGCTCATTAGTGCTTGTGAATTAATTAGTAAATAAAGTTAATTTATGAATCAATTTAAAAAAAGTTTAAAATTAGAACATTAGTTTTATTATTTTTTTATAAAATTGTTTTATTAAATAGAAATAGTAACTAATTTTATAAGTGTAATTATTAAATAATATTCATTCATATGAATCATTCAAACAAAGAGAATTTCTAGTGATAGGTATGTATGCATACGTGTTATTGTATTTTTGTTAAAAAACGTAATAAATTTTTTATTTTAGGATCTGGTATAAAAAAATGGCGTTATATAAAAGGTATAAAGGTATTTTAATAGTACTTTTTCAAAATAGAAAAGGGAGAGAGTGAGTTGGAATTATTTATAATATAGTTTAGTTTCTTCCCCTTCTACCTAAATAGTGTCAATTTTTACCACCTCTACAAAATGTTACAGAAACACACGAAAAAATCGGACTTTGGTTTATATATTAGATATTAAAGGAAAGGGCTTTTTAAAGATAGTGAGCAAATTTTACTTGTAATGGAATCGGAAAATTAAAATTTGTTGAATAATTTTTGTTTATTAAATTTAATTTATTATATGCATATGGTCATGGTTTCAATTTCAAATTCTTCAATTAATATACTAAAAAGTAACATGTATTCTTCTAAATTTGTTTTGACTTGTAGATCATTTATATCTTTAGACATTTTTTTAACTTGTGATACTATAGTTTGAATATTTTTTACTAATATTCTGTGGTATATTACTCAAATAACAAAATATTTTCAACAAGAATTAGACATAACAATGTTGCAAATGTTAATAATTAATAAACATATTTAAAATTAATATATAAAATATAAATGCGTTTTAAACAAATTCGGATTACAATAGTGCAATGCACCAATCTCAAATGCAACAAGAAAATTATGAAATGTATAAACGTGAGAATGCATTAGAATACATAGAATTTAACACCTCATGGTGTTATAAATAAATAAATATAAAACAAATTAAAATAATTAAACAAAATATAAAATTAATCAAAAAATATATAAATTCGTTGTGATCGATTTTGGATCACAACAATGACAAGATTTATGACGACGATGAAGGACTACTGGAAGACACAGGAGAAGACAGCGAAGAATGGGTTTTTTTTATTATTTTACTTTACAAACAAAAAATAAATTTTATAAATATAATATTATTAAATATAAAATTGATTCTGTCACTGATAAATAAAATATAAATTGCTGATATTTTTTATATATATGAATTAATAAATTTTTTCATAAATAATATTCAAATGTATTTATTTTATTTTCACTAAAAATTAAAATATACATATATGATATATAATAATACTTCCTCATGAAGTATAAATTTTTTATTGTTATTGATTGATAGATGGCGCTAACAGGTGACAGCTATTCAAATTACAAAACTTTAGATTTTTTTTTTTTTTTGAAAATCGGTGATTTTCAAATAATTATCCTGAAATAATTAGAAAGATATTTGGCATAATTTAAACCTTAAAATAATAAATGTTTTATTCCTTTTTTAAAAGTTATTTTTTATTTTTTTATAGTGAACGTATTATATATGATATTTGTATTTAAAAAAGGCTCTAAAACACTCTAATTTTTTGAAATAGAAAGAAAACCCTTGGAAGATTTATGCTCCGGAATTACCATAAGGGAGTACCGTACCATACCTTTCGTTTAACACCAAAACCACCCTTTTAGATAGTTTAGAACCGATTTTGAGCGAATCTCCCTTGCATATAAGCATATAAGAGAAGTTTAATCCATATTCAATACAAATGCTTGTATTAAGTTAATTTAATACGGTTTGAATTGAATAGAAATGTTTTTAATTAAATTTGAAGCTTGATTAAAACACTTGAGAAAATAATAAAAAGCAAGTTTTGTTTTACAAAAATTGTGTTCAAAAATTGATATGGCGACGACCGCACGTAACGGCAACTTACGATGCCACATACAAATAAAGAATAAGAAGAAACATAATTTTTTTTCAACAAACGACTACATAATTTAGTACAACTGCAACAATCGAAGTTATTCAACAGTAATAAGTTTTTGTTTTCTTGAATCAGACGAGTTCTTTTTCTCATAGTGTTAAATGGTTAGTTTGAGTTCTTCGGCGATAAATAAGAGATATCAGTTCTTGTTTGTAAATTTTAATGACAATATAGTAATTAGTAAATTCAATAATATTATAAAATTACGTTTTGTTCGCAAATAAATTAATTTTATATAAACTAAATAGTTATTTCGGATAGTGAATAGTACATAGATCATTTTAAAAAAAATATATAGAAAAATATATACATATATACTTAAAACTTGGTGTTAATTATGTGTGTTGAGTTAGGCGAGGTTTGCAGCTAGTTCTGTTGTGTTCAAATATAGGTGTAATCGTATGTGTTTCACATATATTGTCAGTTTAAGTTTTGAATATGAATTCAAATTATATCTTTTAATGTAAGTTTACCAATACGTGAAGTTCAATAATTTAAATATTATTTGCAAATTTATGTTTTTTTATAAAACTACAAACTAACTTTGTTCACAACCACATGACATTATCCATTGTTTTAAATACGAAATAATTCAAGAAAAGAATATAGAATTAGAACTATTAAGGTTTTATTTTATAAATAATTTCTATTTTTATTAAAAAAGATATCTTTTTTAAAAACATTTTTAATGTTTCTTTTGAATTCTTTTATATAACTAATGTAAAATATTAAATGTTTACAACATGTGTTGATTGATTTTTTTACACAATAAAATTAAAATTTGTATTCAGATAGACATAATACATTATTTTTTAAGTTTGATAAATCAGTATTATAATTATTATAATCAACATCGATATAACAGTAGCAAACATAATTGTTTGGTGTAAAAATATAGATACTATCTAATTACTAATAAATGCTATTTGTAATCTAGCATACCAAGAACAAACATTAGAAGGAAGGTATAATTTTTCATTTAAGAAATAAAGTAGTTTGTTAAACTAGCATTTTCTTGTACAGAACATAATTTGTTTATAAAAAAACGTGACGTATAAAGCAGGTTAACATTTGATCATAGCAGAGAATTCTCGGTTATCATGAAGACAACACCGCAAAATTTTTTATTTATCTCTTGACATTTATCAATTATTTAGATTTGCTTGTAAAGCTTGTGTTGTTGTTATGCATATTTAATTAAAAAAACTTGTGAGTTATTTTTTACTTTTGAAAACAGTAATTGATAAAAAGTTAGGTTTTGATATGTAAATAAAATTCATTGCTTTTGTTACACATAAATGTCTACCAAAACCGACATGTACAACAAACAAGGAAAAGGTGTAGTGGAATCACATCAAAAGCTTTTGCTACTACACCTTTTCAAGTTGTAATTCATAAAACATCAATTGTAATTCAGTTTAGTCAATTGTAATTCAGATTGGACAATTTTAATTCAGAAAACATCAATTGTAATTCAGATTAGTCAATTTTAATTCAGAAATAAAACAAGTTTTATTTACTATGTATTTATTTTATTTAATTCAATAATAATATTAATAGTAATAACAATAATTAATAATAACAATATTATTGTTATTATTAATTATTGTTATTAAATATTAATATTAATATAATTATTAAAATATATAATATAAAATTAAAATAAATATATAGAAAATAAAACTTGTTTTATTACTGAATTACAATTGACGTTTTCTGAATTAGAATTGACTAATATGAATGACAATTGATACTTACTGAATTATAATCGATGTTTTCTGAAATAGAATTGACTAATCTGAATTACAATTGATATTCAGAAATAAAACAAGTTTTATTTACTATGTATTTATTTTTATTTATTTTATTTAATTCAATAATAATATTAATAGTAATAACAATAATTAATAATAACAATATTATTGTTATTATTAATTATTGTTATTAAATGTTAATATTAATATAATTATTAAATTAAATAATATAAAATTAAAATAAATATATACAAAATAAAACTTGTATAAAACTGAATTACAATTGATGTTTTCTGAATTAGAATTGACTAATCTGAATTACAATTCATATTTTCTGAAATGCAATTGACGTTTTCTGAATTACAATTGGAAAAGGTGTAGCAGTGTTACACGTCATTATTTTGCTTTGATATTTTAAACCTCCTTTTATCATTAAAAAACAGCATAAAATAATAAAATGTTTATGTTTTTGACACTGTAAATGACACTGTTTTTACTGTTAATTCAATTAAATATGCGGATCCATTCCATAAATTGTAATAGAAAATTGATTACTTATCGTTTTTGTTGTTACGAATCTTTGCTAAACTATTCGTATTGTACTCATTTAGGTGCTACCAAAACATAAAACAAATTTTTTGCTATTAATTTTTTTAAAAAATATAATTTCTACTTCATTGGTCGTTTTTCTAAATTAGATAAAAGGGCGTAAATTTTCTATGTTATATTATTATTTACATACATAATATGTATGTGCCAACTTAGTCAAATATTGATTAAGAATTTTTGTTTGTTTATATGTGTTTTTAAAAAAATTTATTATACTAATATAAATCTTCTTTTGTTCGCACTAACCCATCCAAAGGGCCAACATAAGACTAAGAATATACATACATACAATTTTTTTTTTCGTTAGTTTTGTTAGTTTTTTTAATATTATTTGTGGTAAATAAATTGGTGCTACTAGTTTGATTAGTGCAATTATAAGTTTTAAATAAACTATATTGTGTGGTGTTAAAAAAAAAACCTTTATTTATCACATAAATAATAATTTTATACTCGAATCTACGAAATGTAAAAATAAATAAAGATAAAGTAATAAATACCCTCTAAACAAAATTGTAGGGAAACGGACCGCTGGCGTAGTAAATTATTCATACAATACTTCGTAAACGGTACGTTTTGGCGATACAAAAATGAACCGTGTGCGGCTCCCTTAGAATAAAACGAGCAGACAAAAACTGTACGTAAATGAACCATTTGTGTAGACATATTTTCATACAAGCCTTCGTAAACGTTTCGCTTATGGCGGAATAAAAACGAACTTTGACATGAATAAACGTTTGTGTCAGTGGTTCGTTTTCGTAACTTTAAAAACGAATGCAAAACGAATTCTTTCGAAAAGCTATATAATTTTTTTGTATACATATAAAAAAAGGAGAATTACACTTTTATATTTTATTTTCATATTATATAATTCAAATTGTAATATATAAAATTCTAAATCATATTATCACATAAGTTTTATATAAAAAATCACACAAACAGGACTTCAGTTCTGCCTGTACTTAAATCTAAATTACATGAATCACAAAAACAGGACTTCAATGCTGCCTGTACACTTAAATCTAATTTGTTTTTAATTATTTAGCTGGTCTGGTCAACATTTAATCCAACTATCGGTTCCATTTACTTCATCATTGCATTCTACAACGATAAATTAGTGTTATATAATAGTGATGGTTTATATTTTGTAAGTAATATATTTTACCTTTAATTAAATTGATTGTCGCAAATGAATGAAATGGTTTGCTTTAGTTGTGCCCAAACCAAGAAATACTGCAAGCTGCTTCGTCGGTTATTGTAGATTTTAGCCATGTCTGCATATACTTTTCCACTGATAAATAAGTCTGGTTATTAAATACTCCTTTCTAAAATATAAAACATTATTAATGTTGCAATTAAAAAAAATATTCCATTAAAAAAAAATAAATATACCAAATAATTTTTAAACTGATGCACTTTTATTGGAGTTATAAATACTTAACATAATAATATAACAAATACAACAAGAAATAAACGTCTGATACTTATAAAATTCACAAACAGCATGAAACACGTCAAAAACAAAATGGATACCGAGCACGCAGCAAAGAAAACGCACACAAACGCAAAGGAAGCGGTGTACGCACGTTTCAGATCTTTTACGCCTCGTATTCGTATCGCACTAATTATATATGAAAAAATATTTATATGCGTTAGTATTTAGGCTATTCGTTGACGGTTCGCTTCGAGTTCGAAAATTGCGTTACGCTAATTTTGTTTAGAGGGTACACCTAATTAGTAATTCTGTTATTGCGCAAATTATTTTTGACCGACTTTGATATAACGCGATTAACAAAAATCATTCCGTTTTAATTTGATTAAACGCGAATAAAAAAATTTTACAAGAACAATTTTAGTAAGAACTATTCTTTTTTGGAACGTAGTTCCTTATGGCACGTTGGAAAAGTATAGGGCTAGCCGAAAAAAGAGTTAGACTTTTTTCCGTCACAAAATTTTGGTATAGTGTAGGTGCGGTTTTATAGTGTATGTACATATCTATACTTTTTACTATATATAGTACGTATAAGCAACAAATAATAGCTGTATAGTATGTTTATGTATAGGTATATTACTGCAGCATAGCCTTGCGTCGTACGCTTAAGCTAAATTCATATACACACATGTGTTCGTCATGGCTTAGCATGATACATAATTATACTATGTATAGTACGTATTAGCTCACACATAATAGTATAGTATGATGATGCATAGAAATATTATTGCAGCCGCGCGTCGTCAGCTATAGCTAGATTCATATACACCTAATTCTGCTATATAAATTTGTACAATTAGAAAACAGTAGATAGCAGAAAATTTTATTAGTTGGGTGAATACCCTAAATATGTTTTTTGAAGTGATAACTTCTTTGGGCGCGTTGTGCACTTTTTGGTTGGTAGTAAATTTGACTGAGCTGAAAGTGAAACGCTCGGTAACGTCACGCTTGTTCGAGTGAGGTCGGTTCGAATCGGCTCGAGACAAGTATAGTCAATGTGTCGCTTGGCTTGGCGATGAGAGAGCACAACACATCAGTCGCATTCAGTATCGACATGAATATAGTCTGTGCCGTGCGAATACGTTTAATTGAAGTGATACGTTTTTGAATATAATACGCGTGTGTACCTGTATTATATAACAAAATATATTGTATGTGTATGAGGCATATCATCTATCTTCTTGAAATATATTATATACTTGTAAGTAAACTTTAAAAAAAAAAAAACAAAATTTTAGTTCAATGGAAATATTACATATAAATTTTCTTTTGAAACTAAAAAAAAAATTTAACATTTTACATAACCTTAAAATCTTTTAAATGACATTTCACATAACCTTAAACCTATTGAATCCATCTGTTAAATAATAAATTAATAATTAAATAATACTAAAAAAAATTCATCCATAAAAATTTACTTATTTACAAAAGCAGCATCTGCTCTTCTCTAAGAAAGCCTTCATGCCAATGATTTTGAGTGGAGATTTCAATGTTGATTTCGCAAAAGAAATATCAAAGCCGTTAGTGGATTTTTTGAAATCAACATTAGATTTGGATTTGTCGAATGATCCAAACGAAAGCACAACAAAATATGGAACAACGATTGACGGAGTTTTTTATAGATATTTAACAAATTTTCATTCTAAAATATTCATTTCATATTTCAGTTACTACAAACCTGTTGTTTCATTTTTAGAGTTAACAGCATAATGTATATACAATAATTATAATTATATATGTTTTAAATGTAATATACAATAAAAATGTAAAATGTAAATAAATATAGAACCTTTAGACAAAATAACCTCGCCTTGTTAAAGTTTTCACTTCTGTCGTGTGGTCTTAAGTACACTTTTAATACTTTTTTCTTATTAAAATTATTTTAGTTTATTAATCATGTATCACAGTCTTATTAGTATAGTTAATAATTTCATAGAGTTAAAACAAACAAAATTATAAATTTTAGTCAGTGACATTAAAATTCCTCAATAAGATTTCGTCTATTAGCAAATGTGAAAGCGATTAAAAAATGCGCTTTGTAATATATTTTGATAACTTTTATTTTATTGAAAATAAAAACCAAAGAGGCTACGTTCCTACCGTGTGTCTACCGGACACCTCTCGTCTTTTTTCTGTTATTTTGTTTCATTTTTTCATATTTATTTTTTTCTATACATACTGTTTATTTCTAATCGTTAAGCATTTAATATACGTTTCTATAATTTCAATTATACATAATGTTCGGCGTATTTTTCTTCTTTCAATCATATTAAAATGATTTTTTTTTAATTTGTAAAATATTTTGTGAAAATATTAGTTTTGCATGTTTTTAGTAAGAAAAATGTTCAGCTCGTCATTTATTTTTATTTCTTTTGTATTTTTTTATTTGTATGAGCTTTACGCATCTTTTAAGTTTGAGTTTTACGCATCTATAGACCTAAAACAAATTTTTTTATATTGAAATGAATTTTTTTTTTTTTTTATGTAATAAGTTAATACATAAGTGAGTGTAGATATGAATTTCCTTTTTGTGAAATTAATATTATTTATTCTATATTATAATATATTTATATTAAAAAACTAACTACCATGTAAGAACGATGATTTTACATCTTTTTACATATATGTGATGTTATTTTAGTTGATTTTTCCAACGAAGAACTAATTCCTAACTTTTTCTTCTTCTTATTCTTCTACCACTTCTTATTCTTTATTTATTACTTTCTCTTTCAGTGTTCAGATTACAACTAACTACTTTCTTTATTATTTTTGTATTAACACCTTATGTTTTTTGGAACGTGGTTCCTTATAGCACGTTTGAAAAGTATGGAGCTAGCCGAAAAAAAGTGTAAACAATTTTCCGACGACACGTTGCTATAGTGTAGGTGCGGTCGTATAGTGTATGTGCATATATAACTAAACTATTTCACTATATATAGCATGATACTATTAAGCCTTCCCCACACCAACGCGTTTTTTCTTCCGCATGCGTTTTTGTGATGATTACCCCACGGAAAACGTCCGGTAAACGCATACTAGCCTACACTGATGCGGAAAAAAACGCAATATAAATGTCAAAAAAAATAAATCAAATGACAAAAAAAATTTTTCTTTACTAGTTGTTTTAACGACGACCAAAATATGAATGACTGGCTTGAAAAATTTTCAAATTTTTTTGACAGTGTCGCAGAAATCACAGAAAAACGTTTTTTTTTTTCGTCACTTCTAGTAGAACAAAATTCTATATAAAGATACGGTAAAAAAAACGCTACAATTTAATTAAATTTATCGAATCGGTTAAAAAACGCATGCGAAAGACAAAACGCGTTGGTGTGTGGAAGGCTTTATACAACCTACCAAGAAAAAGAACGGTGTAACCTACATTTCTTAGAGTGTTCCATTGCAACTTTGTCGTGCCAATTTTTTTTTGCCGTATAACACTAAGGCATGCAACGAATACAAATGCACGTGTATTGGTTATCTAATTGGTATATTGGTGGAATGGTATATTGGTATAATTTATTGGAATAATAAACAATTTAAATTTCTTTCTATTAAATTTTTTTATTTACTATTTTTTTTTAGTTTTGACATTTAATATTTTGACATTATAAATTTTTTATAAATCATATAGATTTATAAATAATAAATCTTTTAAATTTCCAATTGATTCCTTCCAGTTGTTCCCCATTGTTTCATCCATCATTCCATGATAATGTACATATCTAAATAAAAATTTAATTAATTATAAAATTTTAATATTAATTTAATTTCCAAAATTTTTGACTTCCTGCATTCTACCAAAATATTAATTCCAATTCTTTTTAAAGCACATAATTAAAGAAAATTAATTCTATAAAATAATAGTAATATTTATGAGAAATCAAATAAAATAACAAACTAAAATAAACCTGATTTCACTAAGTGTCTTCTATTTTGTTTAGTAAATTATTGATGTTGATTTATATTATTATTCTTGTTATACAGTTCATTATGATTAAAATAATATTAAATGGCTAAAATAATTGGAAAATATTATATATTAAATATAACTATTAATACTAAAATAAATTTATTTACCTCAAAATAAATGCAGAAAATCGTCAATCATATTTCGTACGTCTTATTTATTACACGATAAAACACAACTAATTTTTTCATTTTTTTTTGTGTGAATACTCTTTGTGTAAACATGCCTAAATAAATAATACAGTAAAAAACTGTACGAATTTTATTTTTTGAATAATCTTTGCTAAGTATACCAATTTAGTTTATCATAGTTAAGTTTTATCTGTTAGAAACAGTGTAAAAATTATTCTATACAAAAAATATACCAATTCGATTGCGGTGGGCGTATTTTTTAGTGAAAAATATTGAAAGAGGAACAGTTCTGCTTTTTGTTGTTGTTTTACGTGTACTTGTTTGTTGTTATTTCGACTGTAGACTATGTTTTGGAGGGATTATAAAATTATTAAAAAAATCGTTGTGTTTTATTTTAAATATAAGTGAAAATATATATTATTATTATTAATATATAATAATAATATAATATAATATAATTTATATATTTAATTATTTCTAAAATATATGTTAGTCAGTGTTCATTAGTATGAGTCAATGACACGTATAAAATAAACGGTAGAATATGTGAGGACATCCGCAGAAACGAACGAGATTTAGAACGCGATTGAGCATACCTTGTATAATAGTATCTTGTATATAATCGTATAAGCAATAAATAATAATTGTATTGTATGTTTATGTATAGGTATATTACTGCAGCATAGACTTGCGTCATATGCTTAAGCAATATTCATATACACATATGTGTTCCTCTTGGCATAGCATGATACATAATTTTACTATATATAGTACGTATAGGCTAAAACATAGCTGTATAGTATGATTATGTATAGGAATTAAACTGCAGCATAGCCGTGCGTCGTCAGCTATAGCTAGATTCATATACACCTAACTCTGTTATATAAATTTGTTCAGTTAGAAAACAGTTGATAGCAGAAAATTTTATTACTTGGGTATTAGTTAGGAATACCCTAAATATGTTTTTTCTTATTAAAATTATTTTAGTTTATTAATCAAGTGCCACAGTCTTATTAGTGTAGTTAATAATTTCATTGAGAAACAAAAAAATTATAAATTTTACTCAGTGACATTAAAATTTCTCAAAAAGATTTCGTGTCTTAGAAAAAAGTGAAAGCGATAAAAAAATGCGCTTTGTAATATATCTTGATAATTTTTATTTTATTAAAAATAAAAACTAAAAGGACTGCGTTCCTACCGGGTGCCTACCGGACACCTCTCGCCTTTTTTCATCCGCAGAGATGGCGTGGCCGTCTCAAAAAGTATTACCGCAGTCGGCCACGCTATGTAGTTAGCGTCCTTGCTAATATTTTTATTTCATACGATACATTTATTTCATTTTTATAATCTCTTTTCATATTACATAAATCATTTTTCTTATGTTCTGTGGATATCGGGTTTACTCTCACCAAAAGTCTCTTTCTTGATATTTTCTCCCTACTCTTCTCTTTGGTCATAATATCGTTTTTGCTTAGCTTGGTCTTTTAGGATGTTGTTCTTTATATCTTCATGGCTTAGGCTTGATTTGTTTCCGACTTCCAGATTTATATTATTTATTTCGATTGTCAGCGGGTTATCTGTTGGCCCAATTAGTTGGTGTTTAAATATGATGTTGAACGGTGCACACTTGGTTACCCTGTGTACTGCGTTATTTATAGACCACATGTCATCTAATAGTTTTCTGTCCTAGTCTAGACTCTCTAATCCGCTAGCTAAGATACGCAGTCCATTTATGATCGCCTTGTTTACTACTTCTACTGGTCCATTTGCACGCGGTGTGTGTGCAATTTTCACATGTGTTATATGAAATGATTTACGCATACTTTCAAAACTCTTACTTGTGAACGATGTCCCTCTATCCGATATTATCCGTTCTAGTTTACCATAGCAAAACATGAAATCCATGAATCCATTTATTGTTTCTCTCGCTTCAACACTTTTTACTGCTTAAAGCCAAATATATTTTGAAAAACCATCAACTATACATAAAACATACTTGCGTTTTTCTTTTGTTAAATTAAAGGGACCCAAGTGATCAATGTGCACTGTACTAAACGGTTGTTTTTCTTTTTCTAATGGGTGTAATAATCCTTGCTGCTTTCCTGTTGGTGTTTTATAATTAAGCATTTTATACATCTAGTAAGTCTCTTTCAGCTTTGCTAATGTTTTATCTACCCCCATATGTGCCACATTTATGTGCGCCTCATTTATTAAATGTGATCGTAGTTCTACTGGAACATATAACCTCCATCTTTCATTTGATAACTTGTATACTCTTTTATTTTATATCATAAATTTTCCTACTGTGCTATTATCGCTGTTTTCAATTTTCTCTCGTATATCGTTAATTTCTTTTGATCCGCGTTGCATACATGCTACTCAATCGGTGTATATGTTGATTCCTAATACACATCTTTCTTCCATGGCTGGGTTTCTTGATAGCGCATCCGCTACAATGTTGCTTGCTCCTGTCTGATATTGTATTTGGTAATCGAATTCTGCTAGGGTTCATGTCCTTCTTACTTTCCATTAGTTTAATGCTGTTGCATTCTGTTCTTATAATAAACGGGATTCCTAATAAATATACTTACCCTAAATTTTTCAAGACAAGCTACTATTGCCAACTATTCTAATTCTATGCTGTGATATTTTGCGTCTGCTGGTGACGTTTTTCTACTATAGTACGCGATTGGATGTAATTTCGCGTCTTTCTGCCTTTGCAACAATACTCCTCCTATTCCTATAATACTTGCGTCCGTATGTAGTTCTGTTTCTGCGGTGGATCAAACACTTTTTGTATTAGCGCTGTCATCAATTTATGTTTTATTTCCACAAAAGCCTTTTGTTGTTTTGTACCCCACGTAAACTGGCAATTTTTAGCAAGTAAGCTTGTTAATGGTTGTGCAATTACAGCAAAATTAATTATAAATCTTCTGAATTAGCTTGCTAGTCCGAGAAATCCTCTAACTTCTTTTTGATCCTTAGGTGCTTCATAATTTATCAAGCACTTAACCTTATCTTTTCCCTGTTCTATACCACCGTTACTTATTTCGAATCCTAAATAAGTTAACTTTTTCATTAAAAATCTACATTTGCGTAGATTGATTGACAAATTGCTTTCTCTAATTACCTCCAGTGTTTTACTTGTTATTAGTAAATCGTCTAAATACGCTATGGCTGTTGAAAATCTAAGGTTTCCTAAAATTCTATTTAATAAACGTTGAAACACGTGCGTTACACAAACCAAACGGCATTCGTTTAAATTGGTAGTGACCATCAGGTGTTATGAATGCTGTTTTGTTTTTAGATTCCGTAGACATCGGTACTTGGTAGTATCCAGAATACAAATCCAAACTTGTATAATAATATTTATTGCCCAACCTGTCCAACTGGTCATCTATTCGCGGTATAGGGTGATCTTTAATTGTGTTTTTATTTAATTCTCTATAATCGATGCATAAATTTAATTCTCCGCTCTTTATCTTCACTAGTATTACTGAACTGGCAAACTCCGACATGCTGTCCTCAATAATGTCTGCTTCTTTCAATTGATTTACCATCTTCATTAGCTGATTTCTCTCTGGGTAAATCATCCTGTACAGTCGATAATATACCGTCTTTTCTTCATCTTTCAGCTTAATCTGAATCTCTGCTTGCTTCGTCACTCCCATCTTATGGATGTCTTCGCATATGACATCTTGGGATTTATTCAGCAACTTCATCAGCTCTCCTTTATCGTCATCATCAGTCACGACCTTCTCGGGATTTATTAGCGTATTGTCTGTTTCGCCCTTCATCCACTGCATTTCTCTGCCATGCTTAATACCGGAACTAAAGTGTTGTTGTTTTCATCAGTCTTAATTATACAATTCGGATTATACAATACCTAGCTATTTTCAACGTGCATTACTGTGTTGCGGAAATCGGTGTCAACTGGTACGTGCCCCATCGATCCATCGGGTATAACACTATAGTTTTTCACTCTTAATTTAGTCTTGTCGGATTTATTCACTACTATTTTATAGTCACTATTCACTTCTATTGTTTTTATTGCAAGTCCCATTACATCAACTTGTATGCCCACGTGTGGCTGGTCCGTAAATGTGTGTCCAATCAACAGCGGTATTGTTTGATGTTTTGGATTTACGATTACTACATATGTTTCAGCTATTGTTTCATCGATTTCAATTTTAACCTTCGCAATTCCCACTGTTGTCACAGTGCCTCCTCCGTATTCTCTTAATGATTCCAAAGTTTTATCTTCACTATAATTTATGTTAAGCTCATTCGCTGTATCTTTTTTCATGATAGTACAACTACTACCCATATCTATATAGCATTTGATAAGTGTTTCGTTCACTAAGGCGTTTTAAAGCAATTTTCATGTGAATTTCCCATTATATGTAGTATATTTGTTTTTTTTCCTTCATTTCCTGATATTTTTTTACATTGTCTTGCGAAGTGCGCTACTTCGCCGCATTTATAACATGTTACTTTATTCGGCCCCTGACTCACTGTTGGTTTTGTATACTTAGTATAGTTATATTTTTGTGGTGCGTATTTTGTATTGGGTGGTGTTACTTTTATAAATGTGCTGGCTTCTTTTAGGTCTATCAACAGGTCCGCAGGTGTTTTGTATCTTCTTAGGAGACCTAAAAATTATGATATCAATTGTCCTCTAACCCTTCTACAATGAGATCAATGGCATCTGCATCGCTCATGTCGGCTTTATTCCACAGAGCCAGTTTCTTTAAATAATATACAGGTAGTCCTCGACTTACGACCGAGAAAGGTTCCTGGTCATCGGTTGTAAGTCGACTAAGTCGTAAGTCAAATCTCATATAAGACTCATATAAAAAAAATTTAAGAAAAAAATTATATACTGTACTACTAACTTTTAGGGTCATTTTCTATGAAAAAAATTGGACGTAAGTGCGAACCGTCGTAAGTCGGGGACTACCTGTATATTGATGTTTTCAGCTTTTATTTTATCAAAGTTAGCCAAAAGCGTTCTTTTCCACTCCGCCCAGCTCATATTTACTTCTCCGAGACTGTCGAGCCATTGTTTTGCTGTTCCGACTAATTTGGTCAGCGCAAAATGACGCAGTGCGTTTTCACCAAACCCGTATAAAACACCATACTGTTCAATTTTCTTTATCCACTCATTTATTTCATAGTCAGAATTAACATCGAATTAAGGCAGCAGCTTATCGATAGCTTTTTCACGCGCCATTGTCTAACGTGGTTTCGGCTTCCGCCTTTCTGGATTCCGAAGAGTCCTCATGAGATCTTAGTGTTCGCTTCGACGTTGCCATTATTATATATATAGTTTCTTATTATTGTTGTTTTTTTTTTTTTTTACCACGTGCAATCCATCAAAATTACACTTGTTCTTTTACCACGTGCAATTCACCAAAATTACACTTGTTCTATAACCTCGTGCAATTTACCAAAATCACACTTGTTCTTTTTCCACGTGTAATTCACCAAAATCACACTTGTTCTCAAATTCGCTTCTGATAACTGTTGTAATATTATGCTAAACATTTATTAATTAAATGTATAAGGATGGCGTTTATATTAAGGGATTGTGTCAGGGTTGAATAATTAAAAGAAATTCTTAGTTGGGCATCGTACCACTTCTTGTTCTTTATTTATTACTTTCTCTTTCGGTGTTCAGATTACAACTAACTACTTTCTTTATTATTTTTGTATTACCACCTTATGTTTTTTTTATCCGCAGAGATGGCGCTGCCGTCTCAAAAAGTATTACCGCAGGTGTATTATATATATAAGTGTCTTTCTTCTCTAGGGAAGCCGTTACCCGGCATGATACTAATATACAAGGTATGATCGATCGCGTTCTAAAACTCGTTCGTTTCTGCGCGTGACGTCACAAGTTCTGTAGTTTATTTTACGCACATCACTGATGCATACTAATCATACATATATTTTAGAAATAAATATATAATTTACATTATATTGTATAATATATATTATTATATTATTATTATTCTTATTATTATTATATTATATTATTATATATATATATTATTTATATGTAATATATATTTAAAATTAAACTTATAATAAAACACAATGATTTTTTAAGTAACTTCATAATACTTATACAATGCAAAAGTTTGCAAGAATAACTTATTATTTAAAATTTATTTGAAATTATTAAATATGTTATAAAAATTATTTACATTATTGTTTTTGTTAATTTTCTTTTTTTATCTAATCTTTGATTTTATACGTGTATATTTTCAATGCCAATATTTTCTTTTTTAAGCATGGTATTTTCTTTCCTTAACTCTTTTACTTGTTGCAATAGGTTCTTGCTGTTCTTTAAGTTCCATTCCATTCCTAAAATGAAAATGTAGTAATATATCGATTCTTTGGGTAAATAAAATTTAATTTAATTAAAATTAAACTCACTTTTTTATCAATCCAATTGCATTGATGGGGAAGCATCTTTACTGATTTCATTTTCATTTCTAAGTTGTTCCATTTCATTGCTAAAATGAAAATTTATTAATATATGTGTTCTTTTATTGTAATTAAAATATAACTCACTTTTTATCAATACAATTGCACGTCGTTGTTTTCTGAAGAACATCATTTTCTTGTAATAAATTTTCCGATGTCGCAGGATCTTTACAGATGTTTTCTTCATTTGTTGATTCTCTATTTCTGCAAAAAGAAAATTAAATATTTTTGATAAATTATATTTCAATCTAACTTACAAAATATCGTTAAGTGTCTGTTTTTTGTTTGAATTTTCAAGTTTCATTTTCATCCTGCTTTGCCTATTATTTTCGCTAGTTGATGTTTCTTTTTCACCTGGCAAATTTTTGGAAGGAACTACTCCTTTCTTTAAAAATACCTTAAATTTTTCTAAATTTAATAATTCAGCTTGAAGGTTCCTTCCAAAATCAGCGGCATCAAAATGTAAATCACATATTCTGGCATTTTTTGGTTCAAATATATCAGCCCTCCTGCATTTATCGATCCAAGTCTTCCTAATTTGTGGGTTCTTTGGAAAAGTAAAAAATTTATGTTCAATTCTATTACCTTTTTTTTTGTAACCGTTGTTGCACCCAAAAACCGCACATCACACTATGATTGGTATAATATAAAAATAAATTTAAAAAAAATTAGTATAATATATTGATTAGATAATAAATATTGTATTTTTTTTATAATAAAATTAATCTTTTATTATAAAATATATATCACTATTATTTTTTTCGGTACAGCAAAAAAAATAATAAAAAGCGCGCGAATTTATTTGCCAATATAACTCAATTATTTTATTGATATATATATATATAGATATAGATATATGGATATATAAATTATTTTATATTTTATTTAATTAAATAAATATAATATATATAAATCCAAAATTTTATATTAATCTATTAAATATTTAATAATATTCAAAAAAAACACGTCAGTTCGCAATGTTTTCAACAGAAATGTGTTTGAAGATTATATAGCTCAGATCTTGTGACGTCACACGCGAGAAAGAGAAAAGTATACGACATCTGGCTTCATGGCTTCCCACTAAGCCAAAGAACGCTGTAACCAACGGTGGAACCTACATTTCTTGGAGTGTTTCTTGGCAACATAGGAAACTACATAGGAACCAACGAATAGATTGTCGTGTCAATTTTTTTTGCCGTATAACACTAACACATACAACGAATACAAATGCAAGTGTATTGGTTATATAATTGGTATATTGCTGTAATGGTATATTGGTATAATTAGTGGTATAATAAAAAACCATTTAAATTTCATTCTATTACAATTTTTTATTTACTATTTTTTTTTATAGTTTTAACATTTAATATTTTGACATAAATTTTTTATAAATCATATAGATTTATAAATAATAAATCTTTTAAATTTCCAATTGATTCCTTCCAGTTGTTCGCCATTGTTTCATCCATCATTCCATGATAATGTACACATCTAAATAAAAATTTAATTTATTATAAAATTTTATTAATTTTTATTAAAAATAACATACTCATATTAATTTAATTTCCAAAATTTTTGACTTCTTGCATTCTGCCAAAATATTTATTCCAATTCTTCATAATGCACATAATTAAATGAAATTAATTCTAGAAAACAATAGTAATAATTATGATAAATTAAATAAATTAATAAACTAAAAAACAAACCTGATTCCACTTAGAGTCTGCCATTTTGTTTAGTAAATTATAGATGTTGATTTAAATTATCATTCTTGTTATACAGTTCATTATGATTAAAATAATATTAAATGGCTAAAATAATTGGAAAATATTATAAATTAATATAACTATTAATACTAAAATAAATTTATTTACCTTAAAATAAATGCAGAAAATCGTCAATCACATTTCGTACGTCTTATTTATTACACGATAAAACACAACTAATTTTTTCACCTTTTTGTGTGAATACTCTTTGTGTAAACATGCCTAAATAAATAATACAGTAAAAAACTGTACGAATTTTATTTTTTGAATAATCTTTGCTAAGTATACCAATTTAGTTTATTATAGTTAAGTTTTATCTGTTAGAAACAGTGTAAAAAAAATATTCTATACAAAAAATATACCAATTCGATTGCGGTAGGCGTATTTTTTAGTGAAAAATATTGAAAGAGGAACAGTTCTACTTTATTATTGTTGTTTTACGTGTATTTTGTTGTTGTTATTATTTTGACTGTTGGTTATGTTTCGTAGGGTTTGCATGGTATTATAAAGAAAAAAGATGATTTGTTTCTTTTTCTCTAGTACCGACTACGAAGTGAACTAAAATTCTCATACAATTTTAACATAGTGAAATCAAAAAGTTAAAAATTCTCTGTGATTTCGCTTTGGTCGTACCCAGTTTCGATAGGTAAATTTGTGCGTTCAGAATAACGTTCAGAACATTATTTCGCTACGGAATTTTGACGTTTGGTTTTTTTTGTATGAAATTCAATTTTGACATGTTTTTTTTTAAATTTTTCTGAAAAAATTGAAAAACAAAAAACAAATGTGTCCTTGATGTGGCAAATTACAAGGGTGTCAAAATTCCCTCCACAATTTTTTTCCACGACTTTTTCACTACTATTTCATCGGAGTCGAAGTCGATACTAGGCTTTACAACTTTTAATATTTACCAAATGTTATATCGAAAATCTTAATATACATTTGGTATTTGGTTTTCAGCTTGCAATATTATATTCATTATTATAATATGTTTTAGTCATATTTCATATATGTGATACATAGTCATATGTCGTTTTATTTAAACACAGTTAATCACAATATTTATTTACTTTTTAATTTGTATACTTAATAAATACTTTATTAATTTCAGCAACTTTCTTTAATTAATTAGAGCAATACCTTTTGTAACTTAATGTAATTTAGTTTAACCCTCATCTGCTCCTCAAAAAAATAACCGTTTCTGTTCCTCATGCGTACTTTAGCACTCACATTGATTTTTGTATTATTTGTATTGAATTTAATTTTTTTTTTTGCAAAAAATTAATAAAATTATTATTCTTGGTTTTAAAATTTATTTATTTATTAATGATACACACATACATGATACTTATATTTATTAAATAATTTAAATTAGTACTTCAGTAAAGCATTTTACACAAATATTTCGACTGTGCTTAGCTTTGCAACAGCCTTTTTTGCATAAACAACATATACTTTTATGCATATAATTTTTATTGCTTCCATTTTCAATGAAGCAAACCTGACACCTGCTTCTACCTGTGATCTGTGGCGGAACTGATCTTGAGCGCTTTGGTGGTAAAACGTCAGCTTCGCTATCTGCATTTGGATCTGAAATGTGTGCTAGCAGCGATAATGCCAATGTTGACCTAGGAGTAGCATTTCTATTAGTCATGTATGGTTTTGCAAGAAACAATGCCAACTCCCGAAGAAAATTTCTTCTTTTTGTTGTTTTTGAGCCATTTGCCAATTCGGATTTATTTCATTATATATAATGTATGCATTTAAGGCAGATATGTCTATTATGTTTGAAAAAACTGACATTGGCCATCTCCATGATTTTCTCTTACAGCTGTAACAAGAAAGCATTTTCAATATGCTGGTCTCCGTGTTTTGATGCACCATATGCATTTGAATTGTCTAAGATTTTCTTTTCAATTTGTGGTGTAAAAAAAAGCAAAAATGCATCTTGCATATTATTTACACGACCTATGGCATGTCTTGTAACACCATGACGAAGTGTGATTACATTTTGACTTCCTAATTTGCCAGATTTTCTTGGGTTTGGTACATTATTCCATTGTTTCCCATCCTTTGAAACATATGATATATTCGCCGTAGCACTTTCTGCATTTATATTGCTTGCATTTTCACTTTCGTCGCTATCTGAGTGGTCGTCACTAAATAAACTTTCTACTGCTTCATTTTCACTACAAAAAAAATTTTCACTACTGACTGAAGAAGATTGTTCTTCATCAGTTTCAGATAAATTTAATTCTACTTCTTCGTCGGAAAGAAAATTCGAATTAGCCATTGTTTTCGGTTATTTAAAAAATTAATACAAATACTTCTAAAACTTTTACGTTAATATTTTAACTAATAATGATAATGATCTCTTTACTATTCAAAACGATAACTTGTAGTGATTTTAGGGATCCGAAAAATTACAGATTGACTGGATTTTCATTACTATTTACTCAATAATTATTATAAGCATTTTCTCTTTGTAATATTTACATAATTATATTACAAATAAAACAAGGAATTATTTTATTTTCAAAATTAACAATTTTTTGTTGCTATTTTTGCCTATTTACGTTGTTTACATAATTTTTTATATTTTATTGCATTTGTAACGTCTTTCTTTTTTATCGTATTGTACCTTGTACCTTTTTACTTATTTTATCGCATTCACCAATACAGCTTACTGCAATAATATAATTTAGCGCAAATATATTTTAATCTATGTGTTAATATTTCAATTTAAAAAAATAAAAACATATTATGTCAATATTGATAAAAGGACCTTTGAGAGAAATATATACAATAAACGTAAAGAATAATGTTTACATGCATATTTTTTAGGGTGATAACAAAATTTCGTATTTTTTGTAATATTTAGTGTTGTTAAAAATATAATATATTAGCTTGACGAAATATAGATCACAACAATTATTTGAAATAGAGTGATATTTACTCATAACGCCATACAAAACATATAAAAAATCCATATGCTTCGAAAAGTACACATGAGGGACAATAACTGTTATTTTGGAATAACTTTAGGTAGGTTATCGATAATTAATTCAAACTTTTGTATTTTAAGTAGAATTGCAATGCCAACAAAGTCAAGAAGTTTCAAATTTTTAGAATTTTTGGTTCTCGAGTAATTTAAAAAACAAAAGTCATTATGCGTAGTACGCGAGGAGCAGATAAGGTTTAATTTAATTTGAATGGATGAGTGCTAGGAGAAGACAGTGTCAGGGTGTCTTCCTTAAAAACTATGATTATAAGAAACATGATCTTCAGCTACGATCAACAGAATGTGAATGAAACGCAATGTCGTCCTAATAATGATTGATAAAATGTGGATAAAAACTATGATTCCGTAATAACGATGGGCACAATGTGAATAATCCTTAAAATTATGCATAACGTCTTACACCAAACTGCTTCTGATTGAAAGAGGGGATTTTTCTATTTGAATTTTCTATAGCAGTATTCACTTCTTAGGAAAACTATATAGTATAGTTGAAATTACACGAACAATTTTATATTTATCAAAAATTAAAAAAGTATGCATCCAAATGTGCTTAGAAATCTGCCTGAGATTTCCAGAAATATAAATATTTAAAAATGCACATTTCTTTAGGGTGGCCGTAATTACTTGCGTAATTATTGTATACGGTCAAATATTAAAATTCTTTTTGAATTATTTGTTAGGGTACAGTAATAAAAATATATTTAAAGAAAATGCATATTGAATAATATGTACATTTGTTAACAATAAAATTATACCTAAAACAAATGACCTGAATCTTTATAAATAAAAATGCATCTTTAATAAAACAATGCCGCAAAATAACAATAAGCATTTGTTGGTCATAAAATCATATTTACAGGATGATTTTATAGTATAAGGATATCTTATCTTATTAAATATAATATAAAATATAACAATTAAAAATGTGCAACAAACGAAATCTTAGATTAACAGGTGGTAAAAATTGATATTATGCGAAAAAAATAGAATTGTTACGGGTTAGGTAACAATTTAAATAAAATAATATGATTTTGTTTTGAAATGGTTTATTTGATTAGTTTACTTATATTACACTGTTTGGTAAATTTTTACTTTAATATTAATAATTTGATTTTCAAATTATGTTTTATTTTAATTTGATATAAATTTTTGAACTAACGACTTGGTAATTTTACTTTTACTTTTAACGTCCGACTACTTTCAGCTCTGATTATTCTCTCTTTTTTTATCGATTGTCGAATACCTATTTATTACAATTTTTTCGAATTTATTTTGTGCATTGCCATCAATATAATTATGTTACAAATATTAAAAATGCGTGGCTTGCGTTCTAATTTATTTTGCGCATTGCCATCAATATAATTATGTTAAAAAAGTGCTTGGCTTGCGTTCTAATTATTAAAATATTTTATTTATGTTAAAGTTATTAATTTTAGTTGTTTTGTAATTGAATGCATTTATTTTATTTTGTTTATGTCGCGTGTACTTGCTGTTTGTTTATTATTTAATTATATGCAAAAGAATAATTTCTTTATGTCATCAAAAATATACTAAATTCTTAATAATACAATTATACAAACATTTATAATTAAATGATGGACAACCGTGTGGTCCAATCATTACACCATCACCCTTATGAAAAGAAAATTTTATAGAAGATAAAATTTTCGTTATACCAAGTCGCACGAGTTAGTTCATGTATATCATTTTTACATTACATTTTACATAATTCTTAACACTAAATATTTTTTTTACATTTTACATAATTCTTAACACTAAATATTTTTTTTTTTTTTTTTTACAAATTATTTTATTACTATATTATTATTATTATTTTTTTTTTATACTTATACTTTACGTTTTATTAAAATATATATATTTATTTTTTTTTTTTTAGTCATTATTTCTATTGGTTGATTATATATGATATTATTTATTATATTATTATATTATTTTCTATATTTATATTATATATATTTATACACAATTATAGATACACACATATACATAGATCTTATTTATAATTGTTCATAAGGAGTTTTAGTTTACACCAATAAATATATTTTTATAGGATGTTTAGGGAAGGGAGTTAGCTGGTACGTTTCTGAGGTTAAGACCAATAGTTTCAGTAATTGGGGATGGCATTTCTCCTCTGGTCTCCCTCGGTAATCTATCTCGTTTCTTTTTTATGATTCGGAATATTGTTGTTATTATTAATAGAATTGCCATGATATATATGGCTGAATAATGATGTATAATATGGAAAAAGGTGTTGTTTTTGTGAACCTTGAACTCTGATTCTTGTTTTTCTTGAAAGTCTATTTTCACTTTGAGTTCTTCTACCTCTTTGGTAAGGATGGGATCTCTAAAGGTTTGGTTTTTTGACTTACTGGAAGTGGATTTAATATGTAAAGATGATACTAGGGATAAAATTTTTTTTTTTTTTTTTTTTTTGGTTATAATATATAAAAACGATGTATTGGGAAAGAAAAATCTGTTTTATTCGGAAAATAATTTCAAATTATTATTAATAATTTTTCTGCAACGATTTTTAACTCTGATCGTTGTATTTTCCTCCGAATCTATTCGTATAATGGAATATGGACCAGTCCATAACGGAGAGAATTTGTTGTGTCGAACTTGATTCTTCATCAGAACCTTTTGTCCTACATGAAATCGTTTGGCTTTTGTGTGTTGGTCATAATAATTTTTGCTATTATTTTTTTTATTTATTAAATTTTCCTTGGCCAATTGATGGCTGTGCTGCAAACGTAATTTTAGTTCATTGGAATAATTATCGTAATTGTAATGCAAGGTTGGTTTTCCGGTTATAGAAGACGGTATTATTGCTGGGAAGCCGTACAACAACTCATGAGGAGAGAAATTTGTGCTAGTGTGCGTGGTAGTGTTGTACACAAAAGTAGCATATGGGATCCATGTGTCCCAAGATAGTGGGTCTCTGTCGACGTAGTGACGTAGAAATTTTGCCAATGTGCGATGACTTCTTTCGAGTGCCCCGTTGGTTTGTGGGTGGTAAGGTGTAGTTTGTAATTTTCGTATTTTTAATAATTTGCATGTTTCGCTAAACATTTCGCTTAGAAAATTGCTGCCCTGATGGGTTAGCAGTGTTTCCGGTATTCCATGTTTACATACGATCTCAATTACAAAGGCTTCCGCGATAGTTTTTGCTTCAGCGTTTTTAACCGGTATTCCACACGAAAATTTGGTTAAATCATCTTGAAAGGTCAGTATATATTTGTTGTTTAGATGACTTACGGGTAAGGGACCTACTATGTCTAAATAAACCTTTTCGAATGGTTTAGAACTTGTGGTTGTTATTTTCATTGGGATTTTTGGATTAGGTGTTAGCTTATTGCTTTGGCAAGATGCGCAATTTTTGACAAATAATGCTACATCATTGCTTATATTATCCCAATGGTACATAGTCTTGATTCTCTTTAAGGTTCTAGTTACTCCTTGGTGTCCTCCCACTGGCGAGTTGTGAAATATTTTCATTACTTCTTGCTTTTCATCTTCGCTGGTAATTGTTAGAATTTTAGCTATATATATATTAATTATTTGTTTTTCATCGAAAATTTTCTTTATATTTTTGTTTATTTCGAATAACACGTTGTTTTCCAGATATGGCAAAGATATATTTATTTTTGAATATTTATTTTTACAATGATTTCTTATGTCTGATAATATTTTTAAATTTTGCTGAATATCATTTTGATTTCTAATTGGTAAGTTAATTTTACATATTACGTATTCACAAATTTTTGTATTTTTTATGTTTATTTTGCCGATATCTAGCTGAATGTTAGGAAAAATATCTTTTATAGCTACTTCTATCTCACTTTCGATTATTGGTAAAAGGAATATTTTTAGTTTCAACCCTCGGAGATTTAAAAGAGAATTATGATGTATCTGTAATCTTGCCTCGTTGTCTTTATCTTCTTTGCTTACTGGTTCGGATGAATTATTGGGTTCTACGTCGTCCAATTGTTGTTTCTGGGTTTGAGATCTGGTTAATACATTCACCTGTGCGGTGTCGAATGGCATTCTGCTAAGTGCATCAGCGTTGGTGTTAATTTTCCCAGGTTTATACTTGATCTCATAGTCGAATTCTTCCAAGCGGATTTTCCATCTGAACAACCGCGAGGACGGATTATTTAAACTCATGATCCATTTGAGCGGTTTATGGTCAGTATATATGGTGAATTTTCTTCCATATATATATGGTCTAAATTGTTCAACTGCGTAGACGATTCCTAATAATTCTTTCTCTATCGTGGAATATCTGGTTTCGGCGGGGTTAAGGCTTCGGCTTACATAACATATAGGCCTGTCCTGGCCCACTTCACCTTGTGATAAAACAGCTCCTATAGCCAGATCGCTGGCATCAGATGTGACAATAAATTCTTTATCGAATTCCGGGTAAGCTAATATTGGTGGAGAAATTAATTTATTTTTTAACACTTTGAAGGATTCATCGCAAAAACAACACCATTTAAATTTTATATCCTTTTTTAATAAATTCGTTAACGATTTTGCTATTTTGGCCATATCAGGTATAAATCGCCTATAATAGCCGACTAGACCTAAAAATGCTTTTATACCCTTAGCATTTGTTGGTTGGGGGAAATTGTTAACCGCTTCGATTTTTAAAGGATTTGGTTTAACTCCTTCTTCGTTAACAATATGACCTAAATAGGTAATTTCCTTTTTTAGAAAATTACATTTATCGGGTTGTAATTTTAAATTCGCGCTCCTAAGTCGATTGAATACTTCAATTAATTTCTCGTTGTGGCTTGTTAGATTGTAACCGTAAATAACTATGTCATCTAGATATACGAAACAATGTATTCCTTGTAGACCTGTTAGAACTACGTTCATCAACCTTTGAAATGTGGCTGGTGCTCCTTTTAATCCGAATGGCATTCTATTATAATGATAGTGACCGTAAGGTGAGCTAAAAGCGGTTTTCTCCTTGTCTTCTTCACTCATTGGTATTTGATGAAAACCGTTTGCTAAATCCAGAGTGGTAAAATATTTTGCCTTACCAATTTGGTCCAAAATATCGGTGATATTGGGCAATGGATAAGCATCGCCTACTGTTATATCGTTTAATCTACGAAAATCTACTACAAGCCTCCATTTTTTGTTACCCTTCTTATCGGCCTTTTTTGGTACCAATAATATAGGAGCGTTCCAAGGGCTTTTACTTGGGCTTATGATGTCATTTTCCAGTAGTTTTTCGATCTGATCATTGATTTCGGCACGTTGAGTCTCAGGTAATCTATACGGTTTTACGTGAATTGGTGGTGAATTTTCTGTTGTCCGTATTGTATGCGCAACGTCATTGGTGTAGCTCAAGTAGTCACCTTCCAAATGGAATAAATCATTATGTTCTCTGCAAATCTTTAAAATGCTTGCCTTCTCTTCCTTATTACAGTGCTCTAGGTCTATAACTTTTTCCAATCTTTTAAGTCTTTCATCCGTCGGATCCTTGTCCACATCTAAATTTATTACATTGTATTTATTTAATTTGTAAGTATTAATTTTTTTTATATCGTCGAATGTCAAAGTTATTTTTTCCTCATTAGCGTTTAATATTGGAATATATTCTATATTATTTTCGGGTTTAGTGATGACGTTTCCTACATATAATGAAGGCAAAACCTCGGTCTTAGGATAAAACTTTTCATGTTTAGTGTCGGTTGGTATACCTAAGATTATTTCCGATCTTGGAGGTACATCAATGGTGTTTTCTTTTTTTAACTTGAATATTTCTTTTTGATTCATTAAATTAATATTAGGATTTAAAATTTTGTTTTCAATTAAATTTTGCCTATCCGTTGTAGGGCTTGAAATTAAATTTTGCCTATCTGTTGTAGGGCTGGAAATTAAACTTTGCCTATCCGTTGTAGGGCTTGAAATTAAACTTTGCCTATCTGTAGTAGGGCTTGAAATTAAACTTTGCCTATTCGTTGTAGGGCTTGAAATTAAACTTTGCCTATCCGTTGTAGGGCTTGAAATTATACTTTGCCTATCTGTTGTAAGGCTTGAAATTAAACTTTGCCTATCCGTTGTAGGGCTTGAAATTATACTTTGCCTATCTGTTGTAGGGCTTGAAATTAAACTTTGCTTATCTGTTGTAGGGCTTGAACTTAAACTTTGCCTATCCGTTGTAGGGCTTGAAATTATATATTTTATACCTAATATTGGATGTACTAATTTGTCTAATGTATATGTCCCATTTAATATGGCAGGAGGATCGTCGTCACTAGTAAAAATATTCATCTCGAGTTTTCCGCCATCATAATCCGGGCTTTTATAATGATACTAGCTGGTGTTACCCGGCTTCGCACGGCAATAAAATAAAGTTTTGAATATAATGAAACCCCGTTTATGCTAATTTTTAAAGTCCCGACAATATTTAGTTTTTATATTTAATTAAAACCTCCGATTTGCCTTTTCCCATTAAAAATAAACATAAGTAATAAATTCCATAACCTTTTGACGTATTGTTAATGCAATTCAAAATTCTATTTCAGGGATGAAAATAAAGTTTTTATGAGAGAGCCTATATTTTGTTTTACGTATATGTTCACTTTCTAAAAGCCTATTTTTAAAAAATCAAAGCATTTATAACACTTAATAGAAGAAAATAATAATTCTTTTTCGTTTATATGCGATTTTGAAGTTATGCCGATTTTTCTATACGACTTTTTAATATGATATTTTGTGTGGGAATTCCCGTTGAATATTGCTTCTATGCATTTTTTGTTGGGAATCTCTCTTTTATATGATTAGTATTGAAATAAAAACTAATTTTAAGGTATTGGTTGGATTCTTTTTAACTTCGATTCTATTTCACTTTACATATCTATTCTTTTGTTCTCACTATTAAAAGGGTTTTCAATATATTTCACTAACACATACGCCGATCGCAATCGGATTTGGCATATTTTACGTATATTTTCTTTTAACCGAAAAAATTGTTACCTACCGATTTTTTACATATATAAATTTTTATGACCGTTTGTTATAAAAGATAAAATTTTTTTGTTTACCCATTTAAGGGGAAATATTTTTTTTAATTACGTGCTGAACTGCAGAATATAAGTGTGAGAGAAAAATTGAGAATTATTTCACTTTGAGTTTTTCTATTTGTTTTTAAAATTGGTTTTACCTAATTTATTTTAAAATAAAAGTAAAAGTATCGTTCATTAGTGCTTGTGAATTAATTAGTAAATAAAGTGAATTTATGAATCAATTTAAAAAAAGTTTAAAATTAGAACATTAGTTTTATTATTTTTTTATTAAAATTGTTTTATTAAATAGAAATAGTAACTAATTTTATAAGTGTAATTATTAAATAATATTCATTCATATGAATCATTCAAACAAAGAGAATTTCTAGTTATAGGTATGTATGCATATGTATTATTATATTTTTGTTAAAAAATGTAATAAATTTTTAATTTAAGGATCTGGTATAAAAAAATGGCGTAAACGATATAAATAAAAGAAAAACGATATAAATATAACGATAAACGGTATAAAGGTATTTCAATAGTACATTTTCAAAGAAAGATAGGGAAGGGAGAATAGAATTAATTATTATTATTATTATTATCAGATTATTAATTTTGGATTTCCTTGCCAATGAGTTAATTGTTATAAATTAATTGATTAACAACTAATGTTGATTACTTTTATTATTTTTTTATTAATTAAATATGCTTTTTATATACAAATTTTTTATTTTTGTAATAATTAAATACATTAGAACTTTAAAAGTACAACTAGTAAATGAAAGCAATTTAAATAAATATTATTATTTTATTAATAATTGCAACAACTAAATTTGCAAATAAATAATTAAAATGTGAGTAATATTTATTCAAAAAAAAAAATGAGAAAATTATATAATGAAAAAAAATGAATATAATTTTATTTATGTTACGATGTTTTTGTTTTTTTTTTCTATTTTGGTTTAATCATATTATTTTCCTTCTCTTAGTCTTTATTTTACTACATGATTATGCTTTCAATATTAATGTCATTTCTGTTTTATTACTGTTTTATTGATTGCATTTCTCATGTTTATCTAATAAATTCCAATGTGCAGGTTAACTTATTAAATTCTTTTTCGATAGTATAGCATGTTGCACTCTACATGCACCTAGCAGTCATTGAAGAATACTGCAGAAGAATTAAATCAGAATCATTTGTTGTACCATTTAGTTAATTTTTTAATAACTTTAGCGAAAAATTTCATATTTCATAAATACCAATTGGATTATTTAAGTGTAGTAATTTCTCTATTATTTGTTTGTGATTTTGATACATGGATTTTTTTTAATCCAAACAATTTTAAATCGGATACCTAGTAATTAGGAAAAAAAAATTATTATAAACAAATTTTAATGTTGAAAATTAATTATACCTACTGAATCAAAATCTGATGCATGTAATTCAACACTATATCAATTTTTTCCACAAACATTTTCTTTATGCAGATAACCTACTATTTGATGGCATATTGAGTCTAGCCAGTTTCCTCCTATTTCTGCCACGGATTGACCTTCAACCGATCACATAGAGGATAATTTTATTTTAACTACTTATTCCATTTTCATTACTTACCATTAGTTTTTTAAATAAACTTATAAAAATAGTAATAAATAATTTATAGATTTTTTTTTAATTTAATGTTTTAAATAGTGTAAAAAAACATAAATAAAATAAACATAAACACAAAACATGAAATGTCAAAAAATATTTTGCCAACCTTTCAAAAAAAAAAAAAAAAGAGCCAAAAAACACAATGATAAGCAAAATTTTACTGCTGCCAATAAATTAAGCAACGTTTATTATCAAATAAAGGCATGGTTATAATAGAAGCATTATTTCACAACATAAAAACACTTATATGCCTACTTATAATAGCAGCATAGTTTTGTCGACCAAGGCATTGGTACCAACGTTTAAGTCATATAGGTAAGGATATTGACGCACTTCTTCTATTAATTTTTTCACTAACATTTTGATACGATACTAAAGGCAGCATGTTGTTATTGAAATTATATTGTAAAATCATATTTTGCCAACTTTAAAAAAAAAAAGAAGAGAGGTGTACGGTAGACACCCGTAGGAACGTAGTCCCTTTGGTTTTTATGGTGCATTAAATAACAAGCATAATGAAACTAATTAAAAGCGTATGATAGTACTTAAATGGATTGTAATTATTATTTTTTATAAAAGTATGAAAATACACATTTTATTATGAATTATTATATAATATTATCTATATTGTGATGTGCTAAATTATTCTCAAATCAAATTCATTCAAAAGAAATTGAGCCAATGGTTTTGATTTTTTATTAAAAAAATTGATGTTAAATCGCCAGTAATATTAGAATTTCATGTAAATTATTGTTGTATCTGCTAACCGTTATAGATACATCTTTACCATACTCTTTCAATGCTCTATGGATGACTTCTTGAATATCTATTATTTTCTGATTCGGTGAGATGTAGATGACTGCCATGATGAGAGTAAAACCGTTTTCCAATACACACTATACTGCACATATGGCTGCAAAAATTGTTAATGATCATCAAAAATTAGCCGAATCACTTTGATTTTGGTATATTGCAACGTTGCATATTAAACTATCTAAAGAATATGATTTTAAAGTTTACGGATATTATCTTATTAAATGAAATATAAAATATAACAATTAAAAATGTGCAACTCACGAAATCTTAGATGCACCTATAATAAAAATTGATATATGCGAAAGAAAAATAGAAACATGTGTATAAACACCATTTTTAAAATATAGAATACTAACAGGTGTCACCCGGCTTCGCATGGAGATAAAATAATGTTTTGAATATAATGAAACCCCGTTTATGTTAATTTTTAAAGTCCCGACAATATTTAGTTTTTATATTTGTTTTAAACCTCCGATTTGCCTTTTTCCATTAAAAACAAACATAAAGTAATAAATTGCACAACCTTTTGACGTATTGTCAATGCAATTCAAAATTCTATTCCAGGGATGAAAATTAAGTTTTTATCACAGAGCCTATATTTTGTTTTACATTCTAAAGAGCCTATTTTTAAAAAATATAGCATTTATAACATTAAATAGAAGAAAAAAATAATTCTTTTTCGTTGCGATTTTGAAGTTATGCCGGCTTTTCTATATGATTTTTAAATATGATATTTTGTGTGGGAATTCCCGTTGAATATTGCTTGTATGCATTTTTTTGTTGGGAATCTCTCTTTTATATGATTAGTATTGAAAAAAATCTAATTTTAAGGTATTAATTGGATTCGTTTTAATTTTAACGTCATTCTGTTCTCAAAAACGTTTACTACATCTATCAAATTAATTTTTTTCTTAGCTGATGTTTCTTTTTATGCTATTTTTGGCTATTTGTTTGAATATATTCGCTTTCGAAACGTGGAACGTATGCCTATTTATTAATCGTGTGTTTTATGCAATTTTCTACGATGTTTTGCTATGGAACGTATGTACCGCATAAAAAAGAATTAAGTGTATACACAAAAATTAAGTTTATATTAATGGTAATAAATTTGAAAAATAATGTTTTTTTTATTTTAATCAGTAAAAATTATTTTGTTTTCTAATAGTTAATAGTTCAAAATATCCCCGTTTAATAAGTAAATAACATACAGTAGAAAACTGCTCACTTTTCGATTTTGTTGTAAACTAATCTTTGCGAAACAATTCATATACTCGTTAGGTGCTACAAAAATACAAACAAATTTCTTGATATAAAATTTTTTTAAATAAAATAATTTCTACCTCCTGAGTAGTTTTTCAAAAATACATAAAATGGCATAAATTTTCTACGTTATAGCTGACTATTATTTACATATATATAATAGTTAGATCAACTTAGTCATATATTACTTTACGCATATTTTGTATTAGATCGCATAAATAATTTGGTTATGCTTGGCTGTTTGTTTTTTCTTTATATTTATTTTTCAAATTTTTCCATATATTATAATTCCATTTCACTTCCCACTAAGCCAAAGAACGCTGTAACCAACGGTGTAACTTACATTTCTTGGAGTGTTTCTTGGCAACATAGGAAACTACATAGGAACCAACGAATAGTTTGTCGTGTCAATTTTTTTTGCCGTATAACACTAACACATACAACGAATACAAATGCACGTGTATTGGTTATCTAATTGGTATATTGCTGTAATGGTATATTGGTATAATTAGTGGTATAATAAAAAACCATTTAAATTTCATTCTATTACAATTTTTTATTTACTATTTTTTTTTATAGTTTTGACATTTAATATTTTGACATTATAAATTTTTTATAAATCATATAGATTTATAAATAATAAATCTTTTAAATTTCCAATTGATTCCTTCTAGTTGTTCCCCATTGTTTCATCCATCATTCCATGATAATGTACATATCTAAATAAAAATTTAATTAATTATAAAATTTTATTAATTTTTATTAAAAATAACATACTCATATTAATTTAATTTCCAAAATTTTGGACTTCTTGCATTCTGCCAAAATATTTATTCCAATTCTTTATAATGCACATAATTAAATGAAATTAATTCTAGAAAACAATAGTAATAATTATGATAAATTAAATAAATTAATAAACTAAAAAACAAACCTGATTCCACTTAGAGTCTGCCATTTTGTTTAGTAAATTATAGATGTTGATTTAAATTATCATTCTTCTTATACAGTTCATTATGATTAAAATAATATTAAATGGCTAAAATAATTGGAAAATATTATAATTTAAATATAACTATTAATACTAAAATAAATTTATTTACCTCAAAATAAATGCAGAAAATCGTCAATCACATTTCGTACGTCTTATTTATTTCACGATAAAACACAACTAATTTTTTCACCTTTTTGTGTGAATACTCTTTGTGTAAACATGCCTAAATAAATAATACAGTAAAAAACTGTACGAATTTTATTTTTTGAATAATCTTTGCTAAGTATACCAATTTAGTTTATTATAGTTAAGTTTTATCTGTTAGAAACAGTGTAAAAAAAATATTCTATACAAAAAATATACCAATTCGATTGCGGTAGGCGTATTTTTTAGTGAAAAATATTGAAAGAGGAACATTTCTGCTTTATTATTGTTGTTTTACGTGTATTTTGTTGTTGTTATTATTTTGACTGTTGGTTATGTTTCGGAGGGTTTACATATCTATTCTTTTGTTTTCACTATTAAAAGGGCATACATAAGAAAAAGCATTTAACAACAGTAATTTTTCAAAATAGAAAAGAGACAGTGTGAGTTGCCATTTTAAGCATTGCTGTTTGTGTCTATTAGCCATATTATTATTTATTTTTAAAAATTTTCATTATAATTAAAATTAATCTATTGTTATGTTCTCACTCATACAAAGGGCCAACATAATAATACGCATATAGTTTTTTTCGCATTTCAATTAATTTTAACACACGGCCAGCGGGTCTTTTTTTCGCGTTTTGAGCCCTGCCGACGGGCTGTTTTGCGTGGATATTTCACACCATAAGAATTAAAATGAAAAGTGCGATATCTTTTGTTTTAAAGGAAATAAAATAAATTAAATAATAAAATTGCTATATTGTTTTTTATTTTTCTCTAGTTTCTACGTACCTGTCTACCTATACCAAAAAAAAAAAAACTAATGTAAAATTCAACTATATTTCTCGTTACAGCTTAAAAAACAATTAAAAATAATTAGCAACAAATAAAGTTTTATTGCAGTCTTCCGATTTATAGCCAGAAAAAACTATAAAACAACAACAAAATTTGTTTTCTGCAGGTAATATATCGGTAGACCGTAATAAAATTTTGTTAAACATTCTAAAATTGAAAAGTCGAAAATTAAAAAAACGAAAATGTATCAAATGTTTGTATCAAATGAATTGATCCAATACATATGTATGTTCAAATAATCTTATTACTGATTTACAATCAAAGGCTCAATACGAAAAAAAAAATAATGAAATTGTTTTATTGTACTTTATTTATTCTTTAGTTTCAAAAAATCTTACAACTAAACTAAATATATTTATTTAAATGTGTTTTTATGTGGTACATAAAAAAGAACTGACCGCTATGCAATGGTACTTTACAAAATTTGCACATGTGACAGGTTCTTTTTGCAATTTTATTAGCTGAACACACGCGGCATTTTCTTTGGAGAATTTTTGTTTTCCCTGTACTTGAAATATATACTAATTGATGTTCACGAAAATCAATTGATGAACTGTCCTGTTTATCCAATTCCATCATAGTTTCCTTTGGTAGTACAGTAGATGGCCCCAGTACCGCTGTATCCAAAGGGGTAGTCGTATCCAAAGGGGTAGTCGTATCCAAGGGGATAGTCACATCAGATATCCAATTTTTAGCGACGAGTAATAGATATTTCTTGTACCGAATTTTATTTTTGTTAAGTGTTTTATATACCCTAAAACTATTAAATAGGGCACAATTTAGCAGGTACAAAACGGTTCTTTTGGTCCATTTTTTAGTTGTTTTTAAAATTGAGTAGTATGATAAAAATTGATTGGCGCGGTCCACCCCTTTCATATACTTATTATACTCAATTACCATCTCTGGTTTAATTTTATATTGACGAGTGTGCCAATCAAAATTATTGCTTACTAACATTTGTGCAGAATGAATGTTGGAAATAAGTCGAACTTCTTTTTTCGACATCCATGTCTGGATCAGTATATCCCCCTTTCTTCTGTATGCTGTTTGCCCGACCTTTAATTTAATTTCTTTTAATGCTTCAGGCATACCCCTATTTTTTCTAATGGTCCCACACGTTCTAATTTTATTTTGTAGCAGAGTTTCACTTGTTTGAACACTATTATAATAATTATCCATATATAAATGATGATTTTTATTTGAATATGGGTTTAACAAGTTCTTTATTGTTTCAAATAATTTTTTTCCTCGTGCACAATATATTTGTAAATTGCAGATGTATCCAGTAGCTGCTTCGCATACCATTCTTACGAGAATTCCATATTTAACTATTTTTAAAGAATTGTAAACTTTGAATGATAATCTCCCGCGCCAAGGTATTATGCCTTCATCTAAAGAAAGTTCACGTAGGGGCTCATAAACATTGTTAAACTTTGGAATGATATAATTTAAAATTGGCTGAATTTTAAACAATCGGTCGGACTGCTGATTCATTTCTTCATTATTTGAAAAATGCCATGAAGAAATTATTTGGTTAAATCTGTCCCGGCTCAACACTTTAGCAAATATAGGTGTTTCAATTGTTGGATCCGTCGACCAGTAACCATTTCTTTCATCTTTCCGAATTTGACCCATTATTATAATCAACCCTAACATTTTTTTTAATTCTATTGTATCTACATCATTCCACTTTAAACTCTTCTTCGGTTGCTTAAATCTATGTATGTTTTATGCATGATATATGTTTGTTTCTTTCACCATCATTTGGAATAAATCGTCTCCAATGAATAACTCTACACAATCACTTACACTTTCGCGATTTAGTGGCATTACTTTTACGCCGGGATCCCCTAAAAAATTTTCTAAAACAGGTGTTCTATCTACTTCAGACCATTCTTGAATTTCATCTTCACCACTCGATTCACTCGAGTCACTACCTAGCGGAAACACTCTAGACTTTCGCCGTGAAAAAATTTCACTACCGCTATCACTGTCACTAAAATCATCATTATTTATTGTGTAGTCCCCTAATTCTGAAATTTCCATATCAGAACAGCAAGATAAATTATCTGCAAATACTTCGTCGTCACTTTCCGTGTCCGACATTATTGGTTACAATCAATAAAGAAAGTATTTAAAATAAAATATTGTATTATATTTATAATCAATATTCAAAGATATGCAGTGTGCTGGAACTGAATGAAAACTGAAGTAAAATTCATCCGCATTTCTTGTTACAGTTTAAAAACAATTGACAAATCATTAGAAAATAATTAAAAATAATTAGTAACAAATAAAAAGTTTTATTGCAGTCTTCCGATTTATTGCCGGAAAAAACTACAAAACAACAACAAAATTTGTTTTGTAGTTTCTGCAGGTAATATATCGGTAGACCGTAATAAAATTTTGTTAAACATTCCGAAATCGAAAAAAGGTGTCCCGTCCTTTAGCTATCAAAAAAAAAACGTCTAATTTAGATGGCCCGCTATCCGTGTGTTAAGAAATTGTTACTTAGTTAAAACGTTAGTATTTATTTAATAATTTAATTTTGTTAGTGGTGAAAAGAGTTAGTGTTGCTAGTTTCAAATAAATTAGTTTTATTATTTTTTTATTTAAATTGTTTTATTAAATAGAATTAGTAACTAATTTTATAAGTGTAATTATTAAATAATATTCATTCATATGAATCATTCAAACAAAGATAATTTCTAGTGATAGGTATGTATGCATATGTGTTATTGTATTTTTTTTTAAAAACGTAATAAATGTTTAGGTTTAGTATCTGGTATAAAAAATGGCGTTATATAATTTTAACTACTATCAAGATAGCGCCATCGGCAAAATAATAAATTTACATTTTCTGCTTATTATATAAAAAGATGACAGCGCCATAAGTCATCAAAATAACACAATATACACCATTTGGCTTTGTGCTTTTAAAAATTTTAATTTTTAAAAATTTTCATTATAATTAAAATAAATCTATTCTTTCGTTCTTACTAACTCGCATTAAAAGGACGAACATAAGAATAAGCATAAAAACAACAGTACATAGCAAGTAAGCAAACATATAAAACAACACGTCAACAACTTTACAGAAACACACGATGATCTCGGTTTGTGTTTTATATATAAGATTGATCCTCCTTTTATTTAAATAAAATTATTTATTAAATTTGCAAATTACAATTTAGGATTTATTTGATTCAAAAGCATATTTTTCAACATTTTCAACTGTTGAATAATTAATATTTATATTTATGGTCAATAAAAGAAAAAAAACAAAGGATTTCTTGCTTTATTTCATCACATAAAAAAAAAGACGTGAGGTGTCCGGTAGACACCCGGTAGGAACGTAGTCCCTTAAGTTTTTATTTTTAATAAAATAAAAATTATTTAGATGTATTACAAAGCGCATTTTTGAATCGCTTTCACTTTTTGCTAAGACACGAAATCTTATTGAGAAATTTTAATGTCACTGGGTAAAATTTATAATATTTTTGTTTCTCAGTGAAATTATTAACTACACTAATTAGACTGTGATACTTGATTAATAAACTAAAATAATTTTAATAAGAAAAAACATATTTAGGGTATTCACCCAACTAATAAAATTTTCTGCTATCAACTGTCTTCAAACTGAACAAATTTATATAGCAGAATTAGGTATATATGAATCTAGCTATAGCTGACGACTCACGGCTAAGCAGCAGTAATATTCCTATACATAATCCCACTAAGCCAAAGAACGCTGTAACCAACGGTGGAACCTACATTTCTTGGAGTGTTTCTTGGCAACATAGAAAACTACATAGAAACCAACGAATAGTTTGTCGTGTCAATTTTTTTTGCCGTATAACATTAACACATACAACGAATACAAATGCACGTGTATTGGTTATCTAATTGGTATATTGCTGTAATGGTATATTGGTATAATTAGTGGTATAATAAAAAACCATTTAAATTTCATTCTATTACAATTTTTTATTTACTATTTTTTTTATAGTTTTGACATTTAATATTTTGACATTATAAATTTTTTTATAAATCATATAGATTTATAAATAATAAATCTTTTAAATTTCCAATTGATTCCTTCCAGTTGTTCGCCATTGTTTCATCCATCATTCCATGATAATGTACATATCTAAATAAACATTTAATTAATTATAAAATTTTATTAATTTTTATTAAAAATAACATACTCATATTAATTTAATTTCCAAAATTTTTGACTTCTTGCATTCTGCCAAAATATTTATTCCAATTCTTTATAATGTACATAATTAAATGAAATTAATTCTAGAAAACAATAGTAATAATTATGATAAATTAAATAAATTAATAAACTAAAAAACAAACCTGATTCCACTTAGAGTCTTCCATTTTGTTTAGTAAATTATAGATGTTGATTTAAATTATCATTCTTGTTATACAGTTCATTATGATTAAAATAATATTAAATGGCTAAAATAATTGGAAAATATTATATATTAATATAACTATTAATAATAAAATAAATTTATTTACCTCAAAATAAATGCAGAAAATCGTCAATCACATTTCGTACGTCTTATTTATTACAACAACAAAATTACACATTAAAACACAACTAATTTTTTCACTTTTTTGTGTGAATACTCTTTGTGTAAACATGCCTAAACAAATAATACAGTAAAAAACTGTACGAATTTTATTTTTTGAATAATCTTTGCTAAGTATTCCAATTTAGTTTATTATAGTTAAGTTTTATCTGTTAGAAACAGTGTAAAAAAAATATTCTATACAAAAAATATACCAATTCGATTGCGGTAGGCGTATTTTTTAGTGAAAAATATTGAAAGAGGAACAGTTCTGCTTTATTATTGTTGTTTTACGTGTATTTTGTTGTTGTTATTATTTTGACTGTTGGTTATGTTTCGGAGGGATCATACTAAACAGCTATGTTTTAGCCTATACGTACTATATATAGTAAAATTATGTATCATGCTAAACCATGAGGAACACATGTGTGTATATGAATATAGCTTAAGCGTACGACGCAAGTCTCTGCTGCAGTAATATACCTATACTTAAACATACTATATCATTATTAGTTATTGCTTATACGTACTATATATAGTGAAATAGTTTAGTTATATATGCACATACACTATACGGCCGCACCTATATACTATAGCAAGGTGCCGTGGAAAAATTGTTTACACTTTTTTTCGGCTAGCTCTATACTTTTCAAACGTGCCATAATGAACTACATTCCAATAGCCCGAAAACATAATGATAAGCAAAATTTTACATCTGGTAACCAATCGATAAAACTGAAAACTATACTTGTTTTTGAAATTGAGTTTTCAAAAGAAAAGAACAAATTTTTTTGGTTTAATTTGGCGCGTAGCAATATGCTTAACTTTGGTTAATATAGTTTTTTTTTTTGATTCTAGAACAAAAATGTACAACTGAATGTACTTCTATTTTAACCAAGCTTTTAATTTAACGCGTAGCATGTCCCTTATCGTTGTACAATACAGTTCTTTTTATGCGAGAACAGAAATATGCTACTATACTCCCATTATATTCTAGGCTTTAATGTTAACATATTTATTTTAATTATTTTATTATTTAAAAAAATTATATTTAATAAATAAGTAATAATTTCTAAATATTTTTGCCGTTTAATACTATATTATTTAATAATAAAATTTATGATAACAATTACAATATAGCATCTGAAATTTAATAAACAAAATAGCTGATTCAGTGGTTATATTGCAAAACTGCTATATGTAGTAAACCAACAGGTATTATTCATTTTATGTTTTTTTACTACGTAACTGGGAATCACTAGAATCGTCGAAATTAATGTCGATTTCAGTGTCCCGCGCCATAGTGTGTCCTGGTAGTTTTTTTTACAATCGAACTTATTAAAAAAATTCATAAGGAAAACTGAAAATGTTTTTACTTTGATAAGCAATAGAAACAAACTAGAAAATTCCCAAATTGCTTAAAATCTAGTTAAAATCGCGACCTTTTCATACTTGGTCAAGCTAATTATGTTGCTATGAATATTTAAATAAATTGTTGTAAAACAATGAATTTTATTTTAAAAAATCAAGTGCTTAAAACATGATGTACACAACCCTGCTCTAAATTAAATTTTATTAATTCAGATTTGTAGAGTTTGGTTACCACGAATAAAAAATAATGCATTTTTTAAACTTATTGTACAATAATTTTTGTTAGATAAGTTTTAAATAAACACAAATATAAAATTAATATTTTCATACTGTTAATTATATGAAATTAATTTTAAATAATATTAATAATTGGATAACGTTAAACACTTAACGATAATTTTATTATATTTTTAGTTTTATTAAACTATAAAAACCATTTATTATTTATTTATTAAAACTGCGAATTCATGAATTTTTCGTTATTAAATAAAGCGTTATAAATTTTAATTTGAAAAATTATTTTAATTTTTCTTCTTGCAAAGTAACTGTATAACTGTAATAAATTTAAAATTTACTATCTTTTTCCCCGTATTTTTGTTTGTTCGACTCAAATATTACATTTAATTATTGAACTTTATAACAACTTTGACTGGATAGACCATAATGGCTTCGTTATAATAGGAGTACAGTTCTACATTTTGGCCTAGTTTTGTCGGCCAAAAACATATTTTGGCAACCTTTAAAAAAAAACGAAAACACAACGATTAGCAAAATTTTACTGCGAGCAACCAGTCGATAAAAGGTGGTTTAATTTCGCTCATAGCATGACGCTTATCTTTGTACAATTCAGTTTTTTGATGCTAGAACAAAAATGAACAACTGTACTCCTATTATAACGAGGCCATAAAGTGTATATACATACATATAAGAATTTTAAGTTTATTTTAACCTATACGATTTTTTTAATACATTTTTTTCTTTTTTTCACCAAGCACATTTACAATATTACCAGATTTTCTTATTCCTTATTATTATATACAGATTAAACCTTCTTTTCTAGTCATAATTTCTGAAAACTTAATTTTACTTCAAGGTATATAGGCTAAAATTGTATATTCGCAGTGTTTATTTTAAAATCTACTGCGCATCTACGTCACGTTCATACCAACATATTTTATTGTGCATATTGTGTACATGCAAAGTGTATGGAAAAATTAATTTATGTTTCTGGAAAGTTTAAAATTTTTCTGTAAAGCAATTAAAAATTAAAACAAATAATACATTTTAAAGATTTAAGTTAATTTTATTTTATTTTATTCCTTCAACATTTTTGCATTTAAATTTCTCATTTTAAAAAACATTTTGCAGCTGAAAAATAGTTCATGCTCCAAAATTATATTTGTTGATAGTTTTATTAAATTTTTAATGTAATTGCCTCCAGATACCAGTCCAGTTCCATTATATTTTATAAATATGTCTTCTAATTTTTTAAATTTTACTACAAACGATTCTTTGGGTTTCTGTAAACCATTTTGCGTTACCACATCAGTCCATGTTTGCGTATTTATTTCCTCTGAATAATATTTTTCGTGTATGTTATGAATTTTTATTTTGAGGTGAAATAAAATGTAGTCGGCAAGATACTCTAAACCATCATATTCCAAGTGACTCATATCTTGGGAGAGAACTTGTTTGCTGCTTGGTTCAGTTAAACTTTCAAGTAAATTAGACGTAACAATTAATTTTTATATTTCACTATTTTTTTTTATTTCACTAATATTTTATGGATGATTTTTTTTTTATGTGTAAAAGAACCTTATTATTATATTATTCTGTATTAAATTTTATTCAATGAAAGGAATTTTTAAAAAGGTTTTTTAGTTGGTTCTCAGTTAAAAAAAGATAAGATAGACTCTCAACTGCAGTGTCAGTTATGAACGAGGATTTATATTCGCCTCCTTAGTGTCAATATCTCCATAAAGCTGTTGTTATGAGTATCACGAAACAAGTATCAAAAAAATTATATTTTTTGGTTGATAGTGAAATTGACTGAGCTGAAAGTGAAACTCTCGGCAACGTCACGCTTGTTCGAGTGAGGTCGGCTCGAGTCGACTAAGAGATCGAGACAAGTATAGTCAATGCGTCGCTTAGCTTGGCGATGAGAGAGCACAACACATCAGTCGCATTCAGTATCGACATGAACACAGTCTGTGCTGTGCGAATACGTTTTATTGAAGTGATACGTTTTTGAATATAATACGCGTGTGTACCTATATTATATACCGAAATATATTGTATGTGTATGAGACATATCATCTGTCTTCTTGAAATATATTATATACACATAATTCTGTTTTTGCGCGACAGATTGGTATCTTGAATATCCACGTAAATGAAACAAATAAAAAATACAAAAGAAATGAAAATAAATGTGGTAACTAACGCTTGTCTACGAGCTGAACATTTTTCTTACTAAAAACATGCAAAACTAATAATTTCACATAATATTTTACATATAAAATGCTAAACGGTTAGAAATAAACAGTATGTATAGCAAGAATTAATTACGAAACAAAATAAAAGAAAAAGAATAATTCTTACTAAAATTGTTCTTGTAAAATTTTTTGATTCGCGTCAAATCAATGTAATGAATTTTTGTAAATCGCGTTAGGTCAAATTCGCTCAAAAATAATTCGCGCAAAAATAGAATCAGTTGTAATACTAAAAATAATACTAAAAAAAATATTCATCCATAAAAATTTACTTATTTATACAAAAGCAGGATCTGCTCTGCTTCAAGAAAACCTTCATGCAATGCCAATGATTTTGAGTGGAGATTTCAATGTTGATTTCGCAAAAGAAATATCAAAGCCGTTAGTGGATTTTTTGAAATCAACATAAGATTTGGATTTGTCGAATGATCCAAACGAAAACACAACAAAATATGGAACAACGATTGACGGAGTTTTTTATAGATATTTAATAAATTTTCATTCTAAAATATTCATTTCATATATGTCAGTTACCATAAACCTGTTGTTTCATTTTTAGAGTTAACAGAATAATGTATATGCAATAATTATAATTATATATATTTTAAATGTATTATACAATGAAAATGTAAATAAATATAGAACCTATAGAAAAAATAACCTCGCCTTGTTGAAGTTTTCACTTCTGTCGTGTGGTCTTAAGCACACTTTTAATTTTTTTTGTTTATACTTATTTTTATTTTCTAACCTAAAAAATCGTCAAACATTTTATTGTTTTCTTATGAATTTTTTTCATAAGTCGACTGAAAAAAAGTAATAACTTATCAAATATATTTTGTGATAATTTTAATATTTCAAGATTTTAGTTAGAAGAATGTTCGGCTCGTGAACAAGTGTTAGTTATTACATTCATTTTTTTTTCCTTTTTATTTGTATCAATTTTATTTATTTTTCTAATACTTTTATATATGTGTTTTTATAATATTATGTATAAGTTTAATTCAAATTTTAACAGTTAAAGCCTAGTACGCAGTTCGCTAGAAATAGAAACAGCGAAATAATGTTCAGAATATTATTTTACAGCGAAATTTTGACGTTTGGGTTTTTTTTGTGTGAAATTCAATGTTGACATTTTGTTTTTTTTTTTTAAATTATTCTGAAAAAAATTGAAAAAAAAAAAACAAATGTGTCTTTAACGTGTCACATTACAAATGTGTTAAATCTTTTCCACATTTTCTTTATACAACTTTTTCACGACTTTTTCATCGGAGAGATTGGACAGCTTTGGAGATCGCGTTAAAATTTCTTTTCACTCGAACTGCATAGTAGGATTAAATACATTTCTATAATTTTAATGATACAAACATATATGTAAATAATAATCGATGTATTTTTATTATTTAAATCAAATTTAACTGAATTTAGAAATAATGTTCTGAACATCTGATTAAAATAAAACCACAACTTTTTCACGCGACCTACCAGAGCGAAATCATAAGCGGAATTTTTCATTTTGATTTCACGATGTTCAATTCGTATGAAACTTTCATTTCACTAGCTCTATACTACGCTCATTTGAAAAAAATATCTTACATCGCATTTCATGCAGTTTATTCGGGCAGAGTTGCGAACAGAGTGTGCGTTGAAGTATTAGTTTATATATATATATATATATATATTATAAATAAAACACTACGTTTGTTAAGATTACTATATACAGCACTTGTTCAGTAGCTATTTTACTTCAGCCCTTTAATAAATATTAGTTCAAAACTAAATCATAAAATAATTATAATTCTTATTCTAACACAATACGAATGACAGTCGCTCTCAATTTTGCTATCCTTTATACTTCCTTGAACAAAACCAATACACAGTGTAAACTATGTGCTATTATGGTATTTGTGTGCGTTAATTTTAAAATGACAATGAAAAAGGAGAGAAATATGACTCCAAAACATCCGTATTTACAAGTCTACATAAAAATTAACTTAATTTCAATGTTTTTTTTTAATTTTAAAACATATAATAGAAAATTGATCACTTATCGTTTTTGTTGTAAACCAATATTTGTTAATCCATTCATATACTGGTTTAGGTGATAGAAAAAAAGCAAACAAATTTCTTATATTACGGTTTCATTGTTTAAATAAATTGGAGTTACCGTAAGATTTTTCAATAATTTTTTATAACATCACATAAATATTTTAAGAAAATTAACAGTATCTTGTGTTTATAATTTGACAAATATTTCAAGTAATTTTAAAGATTTATCCTTCTTTTTTTCAAAATTTATTTATTAAATTTACAAAATACAATTTAGTATTTATATGATTCAAAAGCATATTTAGCATTTTTTACATTCGAATAAATAATATTTATATTTATGGTTAATAAAAGAAAAAAAAAACAAGCAAAGGTGGAATTTTAACAGCGGCTATTAGCACTGATCATTGCTTTAGTTAACTTAAAAAATGAAATTCCTGTTAAACTTTGCTCGAATTTTACGGGTAAAAAAATGCCGTTCCCATTTTGTCGTAAAAATACCAATTTTAAATCGATGTTTTATTGTTTTTCATGTAAACATAACTTTGCTAAAAAATTCATGTACTCAAACCATATAATTTTTTTCCTAAAATAATTTGTTTTCAATAATCCTTATTCAAAATAGAAAAGACAGGGAGTGAGTTGGAATTATTATATAGATACGTGAATTTTACCAAATATTATATACATTTTTAGTATCATGGCTCGAACAGAATGAACGCAGCCTACATAAGCAAACCGCAGCCAACTTACTTTATTATAACTTCTGCGACATGGTTGCGTCGTAGGCTGCGTTCTTTATAATCGATTTCATGTATTTTTATACAGTTAAACTTTTTTGACATTTCTTATTTAGGCTGCGTTCTGTATTCTGCGTTGATTCTGTTCGGTGTATCAGTTTCTTCCCCCTCTACTTATTCTGGTTTGACTTAAATAGTGACAGTATTAGAAAAAGTAAATAAAGTTTTTGAATGGTTGAGATATGCAAAATATAGTTTTATTATTATTTAAAATTATAAAAATTGTTTGTTGTAAATATAAATAGAGATTTATTTTTAATTTCATAAGTGTAATTAAAAATCATGTTCGTTGGTAAAACTTACACTATAAGATAATAGCACCATAAGTCGCCAAAATAACAGCTTTAGTGTAGGTAACCTTAAGTACGGTAAGAACATCGAAGTTCCAAAACGATTTCTTTACTCGTACAGCAAAGAAATGGAACGCCTTACCATCGTGTGCGTTACCAAACCAATTTAATATCCAATCCTTTTAAACCAATGTCCACAAACATTTTACATCCCATCCTATAAATTGACATGGTAGCTCAAAGCTATTCACAGGTCGACTTCACGTCGTTATTCCTAAACATGTCAATTTCTTTATAAAAAAAAAAAAGGCAGGATAGTATGCTATATTTTGATTTGTGATATTTTGATTTATTAAATATTTAACAAAATAATTTTTTTTGATTAAAATAAAAAAAATTATTAAAGTCATTATTTTTCAAATTTTATACCATTGAAACAAAGATAAATTTTGTGTATACATTGTATTTATTTTACGAAAAAAATTAATTATTAATGTGTTCTATTTATTGTTTTAAATGCTATGATGTTTTAAAAATAGGTTCTTTAAGAAAGATAACATACACATATGATAAAATAAGGCTTTCTGATAAAAACTTTATTGCCATCCCTGGAATAGAATGTTGAATTGTATTAACAATACTTCAAAAATGTTCTTTTTTAACGGGAAAAGGTAAATAGAAACTTTATGAAACTAAAATTTTAAAAAAGTTGCCTATATCATATATACAGGACGTTAAAAATTGACATTAACAGGATTTCATTACATTCAAAACTTTATTTTATATCCGTGCGGAGCCGTGTAACACTGCTAGTAATGTTATAAAACACTTTAGTCATTTTTTGTAGCTCTAATCACTTTGATTTTTAATTTTTTTGTTTTTTTAATGTTTTTGAAATTACTTTTTTTCTGTTATTTTTAACTTTTGATAAAAGTTTAAAAAAAGTTAATAAAAACTCTGGTAATCGATTTTTAAAATTTCTAAATTAAAAAGTTACCTTTTTTATTAAATTTGAAAACGATTGTTTTATCGGGAATGTTAAAAAAATAATAAATTTTAGTAAATATAATTATGTTTATTAAACATTTTGGTTAAAGGGAATGAAATTTAAGAGCTCAATGTGAAATTATTACACATAACTAATTTACACCAATAAAAAGAAATTGAATGTGCTAAATTTTAGTTGAAACAAATCGTACTACATAGCATAATTTCTATACACTACAATAATATACAATTTATTTCATAAACTTTAACGTTATAGAGTTAAAATATAAATTTTAATTTTATTTTGTAATCAAAGTAATTGAATAGCATTTATTATATACATTTATTTATATATGAATATGTGTTAGAGAGTCCATTTTTTTAATATAAATAATATTACACACATAATATATCAATAATATCAATTATAACAATATACTGTTTTTAAATAATCGTAATTTTATCAAATACTCAGATTCGTATATCAATGACAGGCCTAATAAAACGCTAAATATTCCCTTCTATAGATACACTGTTTCATTCGCACTTCTGACTCTCCTTTTATATACACAAATTCCTCAAAACTTGCAAAACTTCTATGATAATTATTTTTTATGACAATGCAAAATAATTTTTCAATATCCAAGCTCAGAGATCATCCACGTCATGTCTATCTCACCAACATGGATTTTTTTAATCCAGAAAATTTAAAACAGAATTCCTAGTGATTAAAAAAACAAAATAATTGTAAACATATTTACTACTAAATCAAGTAATCCAGAAGCTATATCAATGAAAATTACCGTTTTTCCTTAATCATTTATGTTTCAATTAATTTTAATTGTAAAAGTCTTAAAAGTTCAGTTGATTTTCTGAAAATCAATAATTTTTCGACGAACATTTTCTTTATGCCGAAAACCCACTATCCGATGGCAGATCAAACCTGGCAAATTCCTGTCACGGATATCTCCACTTCGTTTTACAAAATCATACTGCAAATAAGCAAAAATTACATACCAATCAACACAGGTGTTAAATTCATTTTACTTACCATCAACATTTAATTTGGTGGCTATGATGCACCAAAGCCGTTCTTTTTTATGTGCCCGACGATAATCAGGTAACTGAAAATTATATAGGCAAGGATGTTGCCGCCTTGATTTATTTTTGCACTATCATTTTGTTTTGACACTAAAGACAATTTGTTTGTTGTATAAATTATAAATATAAACATATGAAATGTAAAACAATATTTTTAACAAATTCATTGTCCTAAAACACTACTAAAAGCAAAATTTACTGCTGCCAACAGTTGCATAAATTTGTAAACTATGCCCATTTTTGAATTTGAACAAACTTTCTTCTGGCATACTTTATGCTTGGAATAAAAAAAAACAAGAGCTCACATTATAACACGGCCGTAAATGTTTTGAAACATAAGTCTATTTGCTGGCTCGTTGATCCGTTACCAAATAGATATAATTAACTTTATATGAGTATAAACCACCGTACAAACAAATGAAATAGTTGTGTTGGAAAGTGCACCAACAACAATAAAATTATTCAAGAATTAACAAATATCAAGTCACGCCAAATTATTTTAATCTTTTATAACTAGAATTTAAAAAAACAAATTTAGGATAAGGTAGGACATGGTGTGCTATTATTTTTTTTATTATTTCAAATCACGCAAATCTACTTGGAATAACCATTTTTTTAGTAGAGTATATAATAGTCTCATTTACTTTGTCTTATATTTAAACTAATTAAAAATAATTTGTTTTTTACAAAACATTTTATATTTAAAAAATAGTACTATACATCTATTATACATTTTAGTATTTTTGTTTTTAGTTTTACATTTAAATTATTTAAAATATTTTATAAATTTTAACGATAAATGATTCTAACAGATTTGCAAAGTTTTTTTTATTATTATTTATGTCTTTATTACTTCATAGTTTAAATTAAGATTACATGAGAACAATTTTTATACCAAAACTATACATTAATAAATCGTGTTAATTGTTTGCTATTATTAAAATTTTTTAATTCAGTATTCTTTGTAATAGTTTATAAATTTATATAAATATTATGATACCAAAAATCGACAAATTTAAAAATAACATATTCTTTTATTTAATATACTATTTTATATTTATTTGAAATTTGCAACGATTATATGTTGTAAATCCAAACATATTTTTTTCTTTGTACACAATATAACTTGATTAATTAAAATGGTTTTTTTTTAAAATAAATAATACATATAATGATTAACCAGATATTAAAAATGCTTTCATTTACATTCAAAAAAACTAAGAAACACAATTTAAATTCATACAAGAATAAAAATGTTGTTTTTATTTATTTACTTATTTACAAATTATTATTGTTGCATACGTGTTATTGATTAAACTAAAATTTAAATAACTTGAATTTGAAAAACACTGTTTATCCGGTTTTAATGAAATTTAACGTAGGTCAAGAGCCTTTTTGATTTGTTACAGTTTTAATTGATTAAAAATACAATGTTTTTAATTGTAAAAGTTTTGTAGACGACTTTTGTGATGAAATATTTATATACTACATTACGAAATAAAAATAAATAAAAGAAAATAAAGCCAACAGAACGATGCAAATAAAATTCATATGCAAAAAACAATGACATATAACTGTTTGAGATCAATTGCAAAAGCGGAGCACGAAGTAATTTTTTTTTTTTAATTCGATTGTAAAAAGTGAACTTTATCAATTTAGTTTCCATAATGATATTCTCTACCCTCTAGCTAGTGGAATAATATATGTATATGTTAAAGCAACCGCTCTTTTAATATAAATTATTTAACACAAATAATAAATCAATTATTACTTTTTGCTTTATTGATTTAATTAAATATAATGTTATTGAACATTCAGAGCCGTATTACAACGACAGGCTTTCTGAAACCCAAACAATATTTCATTAGCACTTCTGATTGTCCATTTATACCCAAAATCTTCAAATACTTCTACGTAATTATTCATTTTATTTATAATTCAAAATATATTTGCATTGTCCAAGATATCTTGCCTACTATTATTTTATTTCTTTATTTACAATTTAATGTAGCTCTTCAATTTTTTTTTTTTTTTTTTTTTTTTTTTATAAAGAAATTGACATGTTTAGGAATTACGACGTGAAGTCGACCTGTGAATAGCTTTGAGCTACCATGTCAATTTATAGGATGGGATGTAAGATATTTGTGGACATTGGTTTTAAAGGATTGGATATTAAATTGGTTTGGGAACGCACACGCTGGTAAGGCGTTCCATTTCTTTGCTGTACGAGTAAAGAAATCGTTTTGGAACTTCGATGTTCTTACCGTACTTAGAGTTACCGCTCGACCGTGGGTGGTAGTACCAGCCCTTGTTTCCCGTAGCCGTTTTTCGCGCGAAGGCATTATTTCGGAGACCTCTTTCGAACAATGCCCGTAACTATATTTATAAAAAATCGTGAGGTCCGCTACGTCCCGACGATGCTTTAGCGAGTCTAATTTATTTGTGATTTCGGGATTATTTATTAATCGAATGGCCCGGTTTTGTACCCTATCTAATAAATCTAAGGTGGTCTTTGCCGCAGCGCCCCATATATGACAACAATATTCCATACACGGCCGTATGAAAGATTTATATATGAGACAGAGTTGCTGCGCGTTAAAAAATGACTTGCAACGATACAAGAAACCTAATTTTTTTGACGCTTGTTTCGCGATACTCATGACATGGTCATGCCACAACAGATTTGATGAGATATTTACACCAAGAAGACGCACCGATGACTCTTTTTCTAGTACAATATCTAAAATATCGCGCCTACTATTATTATTTCAATATTTTTCTTATTTATTTATTAAATTCAAAGTTACTTTATCACGGCCAGACTAACAATCAACTCGCTCGAGTTGCACAATTCTTCAACAATCAAAAAAGAATCTCAAAACATCTACCAATCAAAACAATTTTCAACTAATTATAATCAATAAATAAAGTACATTTTTCAACTACAATATAATTTTATGATTGTTATCATATAACCAACAAAAATATTAATTATTCTTAATAATTAATCTAATAAATTATTGAACAAATTAAGGAGCATATAGCTCTCATCAAGATCATGTCTGCTTCACCAACATAACTCTCATACAAACATAATCATCAAAATCTCTTTTAGCAATTTCAAATTATCAATCAAGCACAAGTGTAGATAGCTCAGAGGATGTTACATATCATGCCCATCTCATAATATATCAATTGCAGATAGCTCAGAGGATACTTCAGATCGTGTCTATTTCATCCATGTTATCTCATATTACATTAACATTAATAACATTTTTAAATTTAAATGGATTTGTATACTCAACAGTTACAACCATAACACTTAACAATAACATAATAAGCAAAATTAAATTTTATAACCATATTACTCTATCATGGCACAATCTTGATTTAAAGAAGTTCTCATATTTGTTCTGAAGACGCAACTATTTCTAGTTAGACCTCATATTAAATACAAATTTGATTTCAATACCATCTTATATTAGTAATTTGTACACCACCATGGTCCATTAAATTTCAAAGTTTTCTTCCACACGATATATGAAGAAGATTACACATTGAACTTCCTAATCCAACAAATGTTTTCATTAGTTATTCTCAGCAATTCACTTATTTATCTTAGTCTCTTATTTTTTTTTTTTTTCTGGAGTTCCAAATAACATAAAATCCATAAGTTTAAACAGTTTCAACCATATGCATTGTAGTATTAATTTTAATATAATAAATTTTCCAAAAGAATCCATGATAACCACAACGTATTCATATTCATCATTTGGATACTAATTAATGGTCGCATACTATCAAAATAAACGGTGTGCAATGGAACTAGATTTTTTTTTATTGAATGAAGCTTATTTTCTTTTCTTTTTTCAAAAATGGTCACTTAGCAACTTGTGAACGTGAGCGAAAACAGTGTAAGAAAAGCTACACAACTTTATTAAAATATTTGATTGGTTCATTTATTTAATATTTATTTTACACAATTAATAATTTTGTACTTTATTTTATTTATCAAATTTTATTTAATTAATTTTATTAGATTAATTTTATTTGTGTTTTAAATTTAAGACTTATTAATTTTGTTTTGTGTGTCATTTTTGTTGATGTTTTATATATGAACTTATCGCTTATGACTTAACTATCTAATATATAAAGCAAAGTCCGATTTTTTCGTGTGTTTCTGTAACATTTTGTAGAGGTGGAAAAAATTGACACTATTTAGGTAGAGGTGGAAGAAACTAAACTATATTATATGTAAATAATAATGCCAACTCACTCCCCTCTCTTTTCTATTTTGAAAAAGTACTATTAAAAAATTATATTGTTTAAGTAAATGAATTGTTTAGCAAAGATTTGCTTACAAGAACAACAACAAGTGCTCAATTTAAAATTAGTACTTTCACGACCAAATGGGCACGGCTTTTTTTTACCTGTAAAATTTGCACAAATAACGGCAAATTCAAGGGTAGTTTTTTTATCTGATGAAACAAAGAAAGAAACCCTTTGTTTTTTCTTTTATTGACCATAAACATAAATATTAATTATTCAACTGTTAAATATGCTAAAAATAAATTTCTTACCATTGAAATAAAGTTAATTTTTATGTATAAATGTAGGAATATAGATGTTTTGTAGTCATATTTCTCTCCCTTTACATTGTCATTTTATAATTAACGCACACAAATAGCATAACAGTACATAGCAAACACTGTGTATTTGTTGTGTACAAGGAAGTATAAAAGATAGCAGAAATTGAAACGATTATGAGTTATAGTTTAATTATCAGAATGGGTTAGTCATTCGTAATGCAGTGATAAAATATAGAATGAATTAGTACAGTATGCACGTGTAAGAATTAGAATTAAAGTTAGTTTATTACTTAGCATTAAATTAATGTTTATTAAGGGCTGAAATAAAAGTGTAAAGGAAAAGTAAAAGTAAAAGTTTGCATACAATTATCTTAACAATTATTTTTTAAGTGTAAAATCTGAGCGAATACGGCAAATTTAAGGGAAGATTTTTTAAAGTGACATAATATATAAAGCTTGAAATAAAAACGAAATCCTTCGTTTTTTTTCTTTTATTGACCATAAATATAAATATTAATAATTATACAACAGTTAAATATGCTTTTGAATCATATAAATCCTAAATTGTATTTTACAAATTTAATAATTTTTTTTTTTTAATAAAAGGAGGATCAATCTTCTTCTTATATATAAAACACAAACCGAGCTCATCGTGTGTTTCTGTTAAGTTTTTGATGCGAGTTAGTGAGAACAAAAGAATAGATTTATTTTCATTATAATGAAAATTTTTAAAAAACATATAAACAAATAAACAAACAAAAATGCGGAAATAAATTATTTATATTAAGCGATCTAATACAAAAAATATGTAAATTAATATTTAACTCAGATGACACATACATATTACTATATAGAATAGTACTAGAATAATGCCAGCTATAACATAGAAAATTCCCACCATCTTATCTTCTTTTTAAAAACTGCTCATAAAGTAGAAATTATTTTATTTAAAAATAATTTCTAGCAAGAAATTTATTTGTAGTTTTGTAGCACCTTAACGAGTATATGAATTGTTTAACAAAGATAAGCTTACAACAAAATCGATAAGTGAGCAGTTTTTTTCTGTATGTTATTTACTTATTGAACTATTAACTATTAGAAAACAAAATAATTTTTACTGATTAAAATAAAAAATCATTATTTTTTAAATTTTTTACCATTAAAATAAACTTAATTTTGGAGTATACACTTAATTCTTTTTTATGCGGTACATACGTTCCATAGCAAAACGTAGTAAAAATCACATAAAAACACTACTTATGCGACAAATAAATAGGAATACGTTCCACGTATCGATACGAATATATTCAAACAAATAGCCAAATATAGCATAAAAAGAAACATCAGCTAAGAAAAAAAATTAATTTGACAGATGTAATAAACGATTTTGAAGACAGAATGAGGTAAAAATTATAAAGAATTCAATCAATACTTTAAAATTAGTTTTTTTCAATACTAACCATATAAAAGAGAGATTCCTAAGAACAAAATGCATACAAGCAATATTCAACAGGAATTCCCACACGAAATATCTTATTAAAAAATCGTATAGAAAAACCTCATAACTTCAAAATCGCATAAAAACGAAAAAGAATTATTAATTTCTTCTATTTAATGTTATAATTGCTATGATTTTTTAAAAATAGACTCTTTAGAAAGTGAACATATACGTAAAACAAAATATAGGCTCTCTGATAAAAACTTAATTTTCATCCCTGGAATAGAATTTTTAATTGCTTTGACAATACGTCAAAAGGTTATGCAATTTATTAATTTATGTTTGTTTTTAATGTTATTATTATTATTTAAATATTAACATAAACGAGGTTTCATTATATTCAAAACTTCATTTTATCTCTGTACGAAGCCGGGTGACACCAGCTAGTGTTAGATAAAACAATTGAATCATATATAATTTCATCTTTTGTTTTTCTTAGTCTCAGGTTTAGGGTCGGTTTTTTTATTTGCAATTTTTTTGGTTATTGTATTTAGATTTTAATGTATTTGAAACCTCCTAAACAGCTTCGAATATATAAATTTTCATTATACATAATAAACTAATAGATGAAGTCTCATATTTTTGATTTCTTTAAACATTATAAATACTCATTTTTTATTGTAAATAGCTAACTTCAGTTCCTTTAAACGATGTATTTGTAATTTGAAGACTGTCAAAGTCCAGTCCGATATTCCGATATAATTCAATTTAATTTCTAATCCCGATATTCATTTTCTTTCTGTCGTTAATCTATTCTTTTGGGCCATGTAATTATTGAGGGTAAATGTTTTTGAAGTGATAACTTCTTTGGGCGCGTTGTACACTTTTTGGTTGGTAGTGAAATTGACTGAGCTGAAAGTGAAACGCTCGGCAACGTCACGCTTGGTCGAGTGAGGTCGGCTCGAGTCGACTAAGAGATCGAGACAAGTATAGTCAATGCGTCGCTTAGCTTGGCGATGAGAGAGCACAACACATCAGTCGCATTCAGTATCGACATGAACACAGTCTGTGCCGTGCGAATACGTTTTATTGAAGTGATACGTTTTTGAATATAATACGCGTGACAGATTGGTTCCTTGAATATCCGCGTAAAAAAATATACAGTAAGCATACAAAAGTTTGGGATTGGTTCTTCGTTTGAAAAATCAACTAAAATAACATCATTTATATATGTAAAATCATCGATGTTTTATGGTAGTTAGTTTTTTTATATAAATATCTTATAATATACAATGAATAATATTAATTTCATAAAAATAAAATTAATATTTACACTTATTTATTAACTTATTAAAAAAAAAATTCATTTTAATAAAAAAAAATTTATTTTAACAAAAAAAAATAAATATGAAAAATATAGAAATAGAACGTAATCTATATAAAAAAAAGATGCGTAAAACTGATACAAATAAAAAATACAAAAGAAATAAAAATAAATGTAGTAACTAACGCTTGTTTACGAGCTGAACATTTTTCTTACTAAAAACATGCAAAACTAATAATTTCACATAATATTTTACATATAAAATGCTAAACGGTTAGAAATAAACAGTATGTATAGCAAGAATTAATTATGAAACAAAATAAAAGAAAAAGAATAATTCTTACTAAAATTGTTCTTGTAAAATTTTTTGATTCGCGTCAAATCAATGTAATGAATTTTTGTAAATCGCGTTAGATCAAATTCGCTCAAAAATAAATCGTGCAAAAACAGAATCAGGTGTAATACTAAAAAATTCATCCATAAAAATTTACTTATTTATACAAAAGCAGGATCTGCTCTTCTCCAAGAAAACCTTCATGCATTGCCAATGATTTTTGAGTGGAGATTTCAATGTTGATTTCGCAAAAGAAATATCAAAGCCGTTAGTGGATTTTTTGAAATCAACATAAGATTTGGATTTGTCGAATGATCCAAACGAAAGCACAACAAAATATGGAACAACGATTGACGGAGTTTTTTATAGATATTTATAAAATTTTCAATCTAAAATATTCATTTCATATGTCAGTTACCATAAACTTGTTGTTTCATTTTTAGAGTTAACAGAATAATGTATACGCAATAATTAAATTTATATATTTTTTAAATGTAATATACAATGAAAATGTAAATAAATTTAGAACATATAGAAAAAATAATCTTGCCTTGATGAAGTTTTCACTTCTGTCGTGTGGTCTTAAGCACACTTTTATTTTTTTTTTTTTTTTTTACGTAAGGAAGATATTCGCATGTATACACGAATATATAAAATATTTCTGAAAATATCTAGAAATAAAGTATTTTTAGGAAAAGTACAGTATAATATGGGAGTATAATTTCAAAGAATAATAAACAATGCTCTGCCCACATATAATAACAACATTTGTTTTGTGGGCCAAAGCATTGATACTAAAGTTTAAATTACTAAATTGAGCACACTTTAGATTTTGTTGTTGTATATACGTCAAATTTTATGTAAAAAAAGCATGCATGTTAATTGATTTACTTGCCAATGAGTTAGTTGTAATAAATTAATTAATTAGCTAATATTGATGATTACTTCTATATTTTTTTTATTAATAAAATGTGTTTATTATACACATTGTTTTATTGTTATAATAATTAAATACATTAAAACTTTAGGAGAACAACTAACTAGTAAATGAAAAGTATTTTTATATATGTTTTGATGTTTTTCATTTTTTCTTTTTTGGCTAAATCAGTTTTTCCTGCTTATTTTCCATATTATTTTCCTCCTCTAAGGACTTGTACGGGTTTTTCAATATTCTATCTTTTCACATTTCATAGGCGGCTATTACTTTCTCATAATGTCTTTATTTTAGTATATGATTATTATTCCAAATTAATGACATTTATGTTTCATTGATTGCATTCAATTATTATATTAAAAATCTTTAATTTCTCTTGAGGAAACAACTTTTCCCATGTTTTTTCTAATAACTTCCATTGCGCAGGTTTTAAATGGTTAATGTTGCGTAGAGAAGAGAGAGCTTCTTTCTTCTTTAACAATTTTGTATAAATTACCTTTATATTTATATGAGTTAATTATATATATATATTGATATATATATATATAATAATAATGTAGATTAGATTTGTAGACTTCTGCAACTGTGCTGATACTTCTTACTTTGGTTTATGGGTGCGTTAATCGTCGATTTGTTTTTAATAAGTCAATCAGGATTTTTCTTCTTATAATATTTATTATAAACTTAATTTTTATTTATTAAAATACACTTCAATTAATACAACGTATTTGTTTTAAACTTAAATTGGTTTAATACAAACTTAAATAAAACTTTCAATTAATTTATTAAATTACTAATTGACTTAATTAAGGTATGCGTGTTACTGGTTTTTGAATTTTGAATGGTCGATAGTCGGAGAGACAGTGTCAGGGTGACTTCCTTCTAAAAAGTGAATGAGTGAGTTTTGTATAACGTGTTATACAAAACTGTAAAAGATAATTACACAAACAATTCTATGTGTTATTAAAAACATGTGCATCCATATGTGCTTAAAGATTTGCCTGAGATTTCCAGGAATATAAATATTGAAAAATGCAAAATGTGTAATGCATATTGTTTGCGTTAGCGGTCTTATTGAAATCTTTTTGGATTGTTTGTTAAGGGTACGGTAATAAACATATAATATATTTAAAGAAAATAACATAAACATTTGTTAGTAATAAAGTTGTCTAAAACAAATGAATAAATATTAAAAAATGGTCAAATATTCAAATCTCTTCTTAATTGTTTGTTTTAGATGCGAAATTATTTTTAAAGAAAATGTATCAAACATGTACATTTTTAGTCATAAAATTATGTGTAAGCAATGACCTGAAATTTATTAAAATAAAATGCACGTTTAATAAACAATGCTGCAAAACAAACGTAGGCGTTTGCTGGTCATAAAATCATATTCTAAAGGATATGATTTCAAATCATTTAAAAGTAATATAATGCATTTTTTGTGAAACAATGTTCCTAAATAACCATTGGAACAAATTACTTAAATCTTTAAAATAAAATGCATATTTAATAAAACAATGCCGCTAAATAATCATGAGCATTTGTAGCTCGTAAATTAGAAATAGAAACATTTGCATAAATTATTTAATAATAATTATTATTTATTTGTTTATGTATTAGTATAATTATTTAATATTTAAAATTATACGCTGTAACAAAACACTAAAATTTTTGTTGCGAACAACCGTCCTAAGAGCAACCTTCCTAAGAGCAAGAGTCTGCTGCGAACAAACGTCCTACGATCAACCGTCATACGATCAACCGTCATGCGATCAATAGTCCGATTACGATATAATAAACATAAAGACAAAATATGAAATGTCAAAAAATATTTTTACAAAGCACCAAAACTTCCAAAATAAATGGTCGAAAAACACAATGATAAGCAAAATTTTACTACTGACAATAACACGGCCATATTAAAGTTGAAGTCCTTTTTTTGTTCGAATTTGTTCGAAGTTCTCTTCGACTGCACGGCTCTAAACATATTGTGCCATGTTGCATTTGTTTACAAGTGTAATATTGTGCTGGGACCAACTTCAAAAACTCCGGTTCACACTCACATTGTGCACGGTCCTTAAAGTATGCGTTTCTTAAAATAAAACATAATATATATTAATTAACCGATTGAATAGCAGTGTAAAATAAATAATTTTTTACTGATTTCCAAAAAAGTGTATCTATAAAAACTTTTAGTTATTATTTATTTTCTTAAGATTATTTCGATATCCGGTCATGTTTGTTGTGGTTAATTTTACAATATTTTATTTGTTTTATTTTAAGTAAGAAAATTTAAAAACAGAAAAATAACTAGAAATTATTAATTAATGATGACTTAATTGGTTATATTTTTAATACGTATTAACTAATAACTTAAATTATTGGTTTCGTTTATTTCATTTTATATCATCTATGTTTCATAACTAAAACTATAAATTATATAAAAAGTTCTTATCAGCTTATTGCAACAAGTTTGGGTATAATTTTCTTATATTTAGAAATAACAAGAAAACAAAATAGTCATATAATGCATTGTTATAAAAGACTCGAAAAATATGGAAAACATTAAAAAAAAAATATAATTATTCCATGTCACGATTCAAATTTATTCTACATTTATTTTCACTTTTGTGTTTTAATTAATAAACTAAAAAAAAATTATTAAATTTTCTTTTATTTTCATTATATAAAAAAAACTCATATTAATAATTTTGAATTAAAATTATATATACAAAACGTATGCAGTCGGCTCTAAATCAATTTTATTATATTTTATTAAACTAGTTAGTTTGTCTATAATTTATTGGTTTAATCATTTAAAAAATTAAATTGTATTTTGTTGTAAAAACAGTATTATTAGCATTTTAATCAAACATTAAATCTCAAATAAAGGATAAGTTTAAAAATATTTATTAAAAGTATAAAAAACCATGAATAGTGGTAACAAGGTCAATAAAGCAATCACATGTAATCACAATGGTTATTTTTTAAATAATGTTTAAATGTATGCATATCTTTTCTAATTTCACAAATATATGATATCAATAAATTGCACGACTTCGCACTTTTTTATATATTGTTTAGTGTTCATAACCCAGGAGGGTTAAATTGAAATCGATTATAATGATAATGTTACGGGATATGTAACAAATTAAATAAAACAATATGATTTTATTATAAAGTTTATTTGGTTTGTTTATTTATAATTAGTTTTACACTGTTTGAATTTTTTGAATTTGAGAGTGTTAAATTTAATTTTTGTTTAAGTTGCGCGTGCGAGCTGTTTGTTTATTGCTTATTAATTAATTATATGCATAAAGAATATTTTCTTTATGTTATCAAAAATATAATAAATTCTTAACAATTTATTAATAAACGAAAATAAGACAAAGTATTTTATTTCAAAAAAAAAAAAAAATTATTATATGATTATTTTATAGTTCAATGATGGACAAGCGTGTGGTACAATCATTACAATAATAATAAATTTAAATAATTAATTTGTTAAAATTAACAATTGCAACAGCTCTTAAGCTTTGGAATAAAAAATCTTACAAAAATAATTTGCTAAAAAATTAAATAAATTTAAAGAGACAAATTAGAAATCGAGTTTCAAATTATGTTTATTTGTTGCGTATGACTTTAGCCTATTGTTCAATATAGTGTTGTTTAGTTTTGATTAAAAGCAGCTTTAATATAACAAAAAACACACAAACTAACAAATGAAAAATTTACTCTGACCTTATTATAACCTTAGAACGATCATTACTAAAGTACTTGTTTATGAAAATGTAAATTTAAGCGAGAAAAGAAGTGTTATAAAATTTCATTATTTTTTGGCATTATTAATATTTTATTATTTATTTACAAGTAAAAGTAAAAATATGATGTTAAATATGTAATTGTTTTGATGTACATGTGTAACGTGAATAGTTCACGCCCCTTACATCGATAATTATTGTTAAAAAAGCCACTTTTATATATTTTTTTCTTGTCATTTATTAATACTATTAAAAATTTTTTTTTGTAAAAAAAAAGAACTTAGTCAATTTTAAAAGATATCGTATAATAGAAGAAAAAAAAATCTTTTCAACATGTTTCTCTTTTATAACATAAAACAAAACACGATTGCACTCTTTGTTGTAAGTGAAACTTTAGAAACTTTCAACAAATCAATAGAAAAATAATCAAAGAGATTATATTTTTGAAAGTGTATTCTTTCTAGTTATTATTTCATTTTAAAACTTTTTAAAATTAAACAATTAATTTCAATCGTATCTTTTTCATGTTTTCAATTTAGTTTATATTTGACGACGGCAGCAATTAGACTCCATAGAAAAATTATTAAAATTAGGAAAATATTTAAAATAGACGCGAAACACAAAAAGAACATAAGCAAGAACTATCGATTTTTAAAATTTGGTTGTACATGCAAAAATATTAAACTAAAAAAAATAGACTTTTTTAATTCAATTTTTTATTCTTTAAATTTTATTTAATAGATTTATATTTAAGAATTTTTTTTAACAAATAATGTTTGGTTTGCAGAAACATCAATGGCCGATTAATTGTTTCTCTGTTAATTTTATTTTTGTTTTATGTGGTAATACAGCGAAACAAGTTATTTTAATCACTATTCTAAAAAAAATAAATAATAAAACTTTAAAAACTTATGAAGTTCGTGATTTTGCTGTAATGCGATTTTTATTGATATCCATTAGACAAAATTATTCTATAATGCTTCTATTCATTAGTATAATAAATCTTAGCAATTTCACTTTCATAGTGAATTATAAATTTGTATTTGGATTGTTCAAATTTAAAGATTTGTTTTTAATAATTATAATAATTTTTGTTTCCTCCATTATTTTAGAAAAAAGAGTGAAGTTAAGTGAAAAAGAAACTACATATTAAATTAATAATTTTGAAAATAAAGCAAATTAAATGAATTATAACCGAAGTTAACACATGGAATTATTTACATGGATGATATAAAATCAAAATAATAAAAGTAAAATAAAGATTTAAATTATTTTGTAATTCAATTTATTTATGTGATTTAAAATGTAAATAAAAGGTAAATTAATTTTAGTTTTATTTCTCTCTATCTATATATGATTTTATCTAATTATATACGAATACTAACGTATTTTCCATATGTTGTGACTTATTAAATTCCTTAAAGAAGACTATTTATTTGAATTAAATAGTTTTTTATAAAGCAAATGACAAATTTAACTTTCTTTTCACATTAATAACAATTGTATCCAAAGTTGCACCCACCGAAATGGGTCCTTGTATTTATTACTAAAATCATCAAATTTATGTTAAATGATATAATTATATAAGTTTCATAAAGCACAATTTAATAAATATTATATTTTAAAAAATAATTACGAGCAAATATAATTTATCTCTATAGATTTAAATTGAATACAAATTTACTAGTTATTATTATTATTATTATTATTATTATTATTATTATTATTATTTTTTTTTTTTTTTTTTTTGGTTCATTATATTAAAAATGTATTGAACATAACAATTTATTTATACGGATATCTTTTATTTATTTTCATGTGATATATATAATTAGTTGAATATTTTTTATTTTTTTTTTCAAAATAGATTAATAACATAATCTTTCGTTTTTATATTATTATCAGATATTATTTTTATTACTCAGAAAAAAGAATTCATTTAAAGATAATAAATTTATATATATTTTTATATTTTCTTTATAGTTGTGTTCGCCTAAATATCATACTGCAATAAATAAGGCACAATTCAGAACAATACAAATAAAATGACGATAAAGCGTTAATTCATGTTAACAGGAATCGACTATTAAAAATTGAATTTCATAAATGAGATTTTTGTTTAAAAGCAAAGTATTGTAATTTAAAAAATAACATTACAAGAAAAACTAAAAACTTCGTTTAAATATAACAATATTGTATAATTAATTAAATATTTCATTAAAACAAATAATTAAAGTTAAAACTTTAATGCGAAATTTATAAATCGAAACGATACGCTTTATGATTATAAAAATGGCCGCGACTGATGGTCAAATAATATTAGCAGCATCTCGTTTTGGTGATACAACACCAATATATATCAGGTAAGCCTTTTTTTTAATTTCTATTTAATTAATTAATTCTAATTCACAAATTGCAAAATTATTTTGTCAAATCAGAAAAACGAAAAAATTATTTATTATTGTGAATGTTGCGAATCTACTTTTCCACCACAAACTTTTATTTTTTATATTTTTTCATATTAAATTGTTAACAATTATTCATGTAAATACCAGTGGCGACGCGTGTCTTCTAATGGTTCTAGGACGATTCGTCCTCGGACGGTTCATCCCCTGACGGTTCATCCTCGGACGGTTCATCCAGCGGAGGGTTCATCAAACGGACGGTTCATCCCACGGACGGCTCATCCAGCGGACGATTCATCCAAAATAATATTTTAGTACAATGAAAAACTATCATAATAAAGAATTCTTATTTAACAGCAGTTTAGATCTTTAAATATTTAAAAAAACAGGCTAATTTAGGATGGGATGTGCACACGATTAAAATAAAATTGTTTCATTGTACTAAAATATTATTTTGGATGAATCGTCCGCTGGATGAGCCGTCCGTGGGATGATCCGTCCGTTTGATGAACCGTCCGCTGGATGAACCGTTCGTGGGATGAACCGTCTGGTAATGAATCGTCCAGAGACGAATAGTCCGGACACCCTTTTAAGACGCGCTGCATTACAAAAATGAAAATTTTTATTTTTTTTTAAAAACTTATTTTAATAACCTATATTTCATATCTGTATTATATTTCACTAAATGTTTTTTCGGTGCAGTATAGCATAGTTTCAATTATCCTTTTAATTTTGAAATTAATTATGCCCTCATATGTGCCATTAGTATTCCAAGCATTTTGCTTTATTCAAAATAAAGGACAGGAAAAAAATATTTTTTTTTTAATATTTGGTCCCTACTATCCAAATATTATTTTTTTACCCATTTTTCAGAAATTGTCTAAGCTTAGTGCGTAAGTAAAAAAAATTTATTTTAACAAAAAAAAAATAAATATGAAAAATATAGAAATAGAATGTAGTCTATATAAAAAAAGATGCGTAAAACTGATACAAATAAAAAATACAAAAGAAATGAAAATAAATGTGGTAACTAACGCTTGTTTACGAGCTGAACATTTTTCTTACTAAAAGCATGCAAAACTAATAATTTCATAAATAAAATATTTTACATATTAAATGCTAAACGGTTAGAAATAAACAGTATGTATTGCAAGAATTAATTATGAAAAAATGAAACAAAATAAAAGAAAAAGAATAATTCTTACTAAAATTGTTCTTGTAAAGTTTTTTGATTCGCGTTAAATCAATGTAATGATTTTTGTAAATCGCGTTAGATCAAATTCGCTCAAAAATAAATCGTGCAAAAACAGAATCAGGTGTAATACTAAAAATAATACTAAAAAAATTCATCCATTAAAATTTACTTATTTATACAAAAGCAGCATCTGTTCTTCTCCAAGAAAACCTTTACGCATTTCCAATAATTTTGAGTGGAGATTTCAATATTGATTTCGCCAAAGAAATATCAAAGCCATTACTGGATTTTTTGAAATCAACATAAGATTTGGATTTGTCGAATGATCCAAGCGAAAGCACAACAAAATATGTAACAACGATTGACGGAGTTTTTTATAGATATTTAACAAATTTTCATTCTAAAATATTCATTTCATATGTCAGTTATCATAAACCTGTTGTTTCATTTTTAGAGTTAACAGAATAATGTATACGCAATAATTATAATTATTTATATTTTAAATGTAATATACAATGAAAATGTAAATAAATATAGAACCTATAGAAAAAGTAACTTAGCCTTGTTGAAGTTTTCACTTCTGTCGTGTGGTCTTAAGCACAATTTTAATTTTTTTTAATTTTATATATCAGATTATCCGAATATTGTTTGATATAATGAATATGTTTAATTTAAAAAAAATCATTCTCTTATTTTTTATTTGTTTCTTTATGCATAAGTTTAATATACATATATACAGAGAAAATTTCAGTTAAAGTCATCCATATATGAAATTTTCTAAATAAATTATCGTTCAATTATGGTTAATGTGTATCATTGTACATATTTATTTATTCAATTAGGAAAAAATAACCCTAGCAAACATATTTTCAATGCACATGCAAAGCAACAACAAGATTACACTAAAATAGTAGGAGTAGTTTTTACTACACCAATAATCGAAGTGTTCCTCTTTCCATATTTTTATCTAACACATAAGCCGGTCGCAATCGATTTGGTATATTTTTTGTATGGAATATTTTGATTACACTTTTTCCAATAAAAAACTTAGGTAGGTGAAACATGATACTATTATACAAGCTTTGATCGATCGCGTTCTAAAACTTGTTTGTTTCTGCGCATGACGCCACAGGATCTTCAGTTTATGTTATGCATATCACTGATACATACTAATTATACATATATTTTAAAAATAAATAAATATATAATTTCTATTACTTAGTACATAATATATTTCATATTATTTAATATAATATATATTTAAAATAATATTTATAATAAAACACAATCATTTTTTTTAAATAACTTTATAATACTTTTACAATGCAAAATTTTGCAAGAATAACTTTGTATTTAAATTTTTATTAAAAATTATTAATTATTTTACAAAAATAATTTACATTATGGTTTTTGTTAATTTTCTTTTTTTACGATATTTTATATCTATTTTTTCGTTTTCAGCCCTCATTCTTAAAAACGTGCGGCACCTGAAGAATAATGTTTTCACTTGGGCATTTATTTCAATTTCTTTTGCCTGATTTAATAAATTTTTAATATATGTTTTCCCTGTTTCTAATCCAGTTTTATTGTACTCTTGAAATTATAACTTCTAGTTTATTTATTTGCAAAAAAATTCGTTGGTATATATAGACCTCCTTCTGACAGCTGACTCGTATATGTTGGCGTTTTTTTTCCGCTTGGATTTCCCAAATTTAAATTTAAATGCCTTAGTTTAAAAGTAATAAATCCTGCAATGCTCTCCAACCCATCGTTTTCCAATTCCGTTAGATAAATAACTGTCCAGCTAAAATTCTTCTACAGATGGTACCTGCTGTTCTTCAAAATTAAATTGCTGCAATAATGTTGTGGTGATAACATATTTTCAACATCAATGCCATTATTTTGAGTTTCACATTCAATATCTATTTTTTCATTATGGTCAATAATAGTTGATTGACCTACAATGACTTGGTTTCTTAACCTATACTAGAACTCCATGGTATTCCGGTGGTCATGTAATCCACCCATTGCTCTAATGATGCTGAAAAATCCGTTTATACGGCGAGTTAATAAATATTTTAAATTATAGTCATCTTGCAAATTTTCGAACAGTATAGAAATTGCATTAATGCCCATAATGACACCTTATTGAAATGCCAGCCGAGATTTTTTATTGCCTACTCGAGTGTTATCAATAACTTTTTTAATCTCGCTCAATTATCTTGAACTTCTTTTTGGAGACCATAAGCCATGCATCGATGATTTTTTCTTTTGAATTTCTTTTAAATCATTCGTTAACCTGTATAAAAAAAAAATTGAATAACTTTTTTAATATAAAAATAAATATGAACTAAACATTATCTTTTTTAATAAATCAGCATATTCCTCGCGATTATTACTATTTGTAATTCCTAAGTTCCCAAGATGTTTTATATCCGATGAACTTTTGCGGCCAAATAATTGTGCAGTCAATTTTACTTTTTGCCTTAAACCTCCCTTAACTGTTAAATAGTGGTCGATTAATTTTGGTGAGATTTTTAAGTCAGATTTTGACATTAAATTTAATAGCTCCACAAACGGTTTTTTGTTTCTTTTTTTTTAAACATATTTATTTATTACAACTGAGCTTCACCCATCTAGTAAATTATTTTTCATACATAGTTCACATGTGAAGGGTTGTAGTCCATTGGTTAGTCCCAATTACTTAAATCTATATTAAAACTATTTTCATTTGGCTATAAGTTCACCAGGTCAAGCGGTTTTCTTTCTTTGAAATTTTCTTTCTACGATAGGATTATCCATCATGTGTCGAATATAAACGTTTTCATGCTGCTAAAGACGTGCCACATGCTTGGATGCATGTTTCTTTATTTCGTCTTCTATGTGTTCAACTTGCAGATCTCTATACAGGTCATCATTTCTTATATACCATGGTTCATTGACAATACATCTTAAGACTTTATTTCGAAATGTCTGTATCATCTGTGCGTTAGATTTTTTAGTACAGCCCCGTAGCTGAATGCCATACGTCCAGACCGGTTTTAGTATTTGTTAGTATAGAAGTAATTTATTATGTATTGTTAGTTCAAAATGTCTTCTTAGAAGCCAATTCATTTTGCGAAACTTAATAGTTAGTTCTTCTTTTTTCTTTTTTACATGATCCTTCCATTTGAGTTTTGTATCCAGTGTAATACCTAAGTAATTAGCAGTGTTTACGTATTGTATTTTTTGTAAATTGAAATTTATTGCCATGTTATTTACTTTTTGGTAGGTAAAGTTAATCTGTGTGGATTTTATTTCATTAAGTTTGATACGCCATCGCTCGGTCCAGTCACTAACTGCATTGGTTGTTTTTTGTACTTTTTCAGTTGCTTCGTTGATATTTTTGCAATCGCCATGATTGCAGTATCATCAGCAAATGTTGCTACCGTTCCTTCATCTGTGATAGGTATCGTATAAAATAGGTATAGTATGGGTCCTAGTACACTTCCCTAGCGTACCCAATACTGAGTCCTCAATCCTAAACTTTACTCGAAAATATCGATCAGTTAAATAAAATTTTAGTATTTCATAGTATTGCCTAGGTATTTATTTTATTTATTTACTTACTACACTTATTTAATTTAAACTGTAAGCCTCTATGCCATACTTTGTCAAAGGCTTGAGCAACATTGAAGAAAATCATTGAACATAGTTTTTTGCTTTCCAGAGCACCTTCAATGATGTTGGTTATTCTGTGCACCTGTTCTATAGTGAAATATTTTTCCCTAAATCCAAATTTATGTGACGGCATAAATCCTCTTTCATCTATTATGGGCTTCATTTTTTTGAGAAGTAGTTTTTCAAATAATTTAGACATCCTTGATAGTATAGATATTGGTCTATATGATTTTTTATCATTTGGTGGTTTACTGGGCTTTGGTATCATTATTACTTCGGCTATTTTCCACTGCCGTGGAACATATTTTAGCCTAAAAGATGCATTAATGAATTGCAATAGTTTTCGTTGTTCTTTTTCTGGAAGATTTTTAATAATATTTGCAGAAATTAAGTCATATCTTGGTGATTTTTTGGCATTTTCATGTTTTGACTCGTGTAGGGTTATTTTTATATTTCGCACTCATCAGTCTTGTGAAAGAATGAAGTGTTTTCAAAAACCGTCTGTCTGGGAAAAGAATGAAATGTCTATTCAAGATATTCCGCAAAGAGATCCGCTTCTTGCCCAAGTACCATTTTCTTTTTTAATTGATGGAACTTAGATCTTAGACCTTCTTATTTGGCTGGTGTTTTCCAAAGAGAATAATCTCAGCCTTTAACATCAGTTAGGCTAAGCAAAAACCTGGTGGTTGTTCCATTTTTCACTTCCTTAAAATATTCATAAGCTTGTTACTAAGGTAGTTAAGCATTGTTTTATTTTGTTGAGAACGGTGATTTTGCCACCTTTAACAAGCTTTCCGTTTTTCTGCAACTAATTCTTTTATTTCTATAAGATAAGTAACATATGTTTTTTGCCAGTCTGGATCACTGGTGTGCTTTCTTGAGCTGCTACTTTTATAGTTTCGTTAAAAAGATCTAGTTCTTCCTCTAGTTGGTTTGGGTCTTTTAGTAATACTCAAAGATTAATTTTTTCATCTATTAGTTTAAAAATTGTTCCCAATTAGTTTTGTTATTTGTCAGCCTAGGTAAAGTTTCTTTCTTTCTTTATTATTGTTTCACTTATGGTTATAATGATGGGCGAATGGTCCGACGATAGTCCTTCACTGTTTTCTATATGTATATAGCTCTTCGCTATACCTTTTGTAACAAAGAAGTTTATAAGGTCTGGAGTCTTCTTTGTGCCACTTGGCCAGTATGGTGGAGCACTCCCAGAGTGAAAGTCACAATTATAAGATTTTCCAGCTACAAATAATTCTTTACCTTTAGGCGTCACTATTCTTGACCCCCAGTAGGTATTTTTTGCGTTAAAGTCTCCTCCTATAATGAATTTACTGCTTAAAGTTTTGAATAACTTTATGTAGTCCTCCTTTTTTAGGTTATGACGCGGAGGGCAATAAATTGATGACACATTAAATGCCTAATTTTTTACTTGTATATTTATAGTCGTAACCTGCATTATTTCTGTTTCAATTTTTATTTCTTCAAAGTGTTTAATGTTTTTTTTTAATTAGTATTGCCGATCCACCCCTAGCTCTTGCCGCTGTATGAATGGCATGATACAGACTGTATCCCTTTATTTATTGTCCTAATAAGATGGCTTTTTGATATTAAAAATATATTTTTATTCATGTATTTCCTGAATATGCTTTATGATTCCATTTGCATTCCCGTTTGCTATTCGAAATGTTTTGTTCATTTTGATTTTTTTAGCACTTTGTGCTTCGTGGTTTGGAGTTTCTTTAATTGATCAAATATTAACTTGTTTATTTTAGTTGGTTCATCAGGCTCCTTTCTAAGGGATTCAATGCTTTTGACCAAATTTTCAAGGATTGTATTTTCGCTTGAAGGAACACTTTGTGCTCCATCTTTTTTTTACTGTTACCTGAGAGTAAGATTTTTTTACCTCCTGGCTTCTAGATTGCACTTTTTTTGTTTTGGTTGTTCCAATTGTTGAGCAATGTTTTTGGTTTTGTTGTATCTGTCTAAAGACGGCTTGTCTTGGCGTAATTGCTCTCGTATTTTTTGTTTTTTAACAGCTGTAGTTAGTCTTAGTTAGCACATTTTGCTGGAGTATTTATGCCAAAAGGACAGTTGTTTGATTTTAACCTTCATATTGAGGATAAAATATATGTTATAAATATTATTTATTTTTTCTTTGTTATCAAAAAGTAAGCATAAAAAGCGGAAGGTCTCTCTTGCTTACATATTGTGTTCCGTCCTTTTTATCGTTTTTATCCTTTTTTATGATATTGACTGCGTCCAGGATTTTAAGGTCTCTGAGCTTAAGATCCTCCAAAATGTCCTCTCGAGAACATGTGGGATGTCAGAATCAGTGAAGTATTCGGTAGTTTTTTTATTATTTTGTATGGTTTTAATTGATGATGAAGTTGCTTGGCGGTGGTGTTTTAAATGTTAATGTTAAATGAGGTCTACTTGGCAATAGTTGGTCCTCCCCAGAATCCGCGGGACCTACCTCCGAAGAGTGTGGATTTTAATAAAAATGCATTAATGCACAAGAGGAAATATTTTAATTATATTTTTATTTTAATTAAATTTAATTATTATTTTTATTTGCACTGTCACTTTATTGTTGTTGTCGCTTCAACACCAAAATTGTAACTAGGTTTTTTTGTAACGACCTTATAATTGATTTTAAAACCAGAGTCAATAAAATGGATCCTTATAAGCTTTATAAGGTGAGGAGTATCAGGAAAAACATAATTTTTTTTAGTTTCATCGAATGACTTTTCTGTAGCAGCGTCACGAAGCTTCCACAATTTTCTATTGCGTCCTCCCATATCGATTACCAAAACTACGACATGATACTTCATTTCGTCTAACTTTATATATTTAATAGCTATTCTGATAACTGACAATCAAAATCATAATAGATTGGTAGTTTCCAGTTTTGAATAAGTCCATGATTACCTTTTTTTTATACTGAAATTCACATATTTAGAAATTATGACGTGAAGTCGACCTGTGAAAAGCTTTGAGCTACCATGTCAATTTATGGGATGGGATGTAAGATATTTGTGGACATTAGTTTTAAAGGATTGGATATTAAATTGGTTTTTTGAACGCACACGCTGGTAAAGCGTCCCATTTCCTTGCTGTATTTCTTTGCTTGTTTCTCGTACATATTTTTCGCGTGAAGGCATTATTTCGGAGACCTCTTTAAGACAATGACCGTTCCTATATTTATTAAAAATTGTGAGGTCCGCTACGTCCCGACGATGCTTAAGCGAGTCTAATCCGTGATCCGTGATTTCGGGATTATTTATTAATCGTATGGGCCGGTTTTGTACCCTATCTAATAAATCTAAGGTGGTCTTCGCCGCAGCGCCACATACATGGCAACAATATTCCATACACGGCCGTATGAAAGATTTATATATGAGGCAGAGTTCCTGGGAGTTAAAAAATGTTTTGCAACGATGCAAGAAACCTAATTTTTTTGACGATTGTTTCGCGATGCTCATGACATGGACATGACACAACAGATTTGATGATATATTAACTCTAAGAAGACGTACCGATGACTCTTTTTCTAAAGGGATTGAGTCAAAATTTATTGGTTTGTTATTATTTTTATGTTTTAACCGCGATATCTCACAAAGTTGTGTTTTCGACGCGTTAAACGTAGTCGCGTTTCTCTCACCCCATTCAATTATGTATCTCTAATTGAATTTGCTGCAAAAATTGCAGTAAGAGCATTTGCCTTTTCCTCTGCTTTGGAAACTAATTTTCCATGGTTTTTGAAAGGTGGAGGCGATGTAGATTTAAAATTATTCTTGACAGATTTTGCCATTTGCCAGAATTGACATGTGCCAGTAGGGCAATTATAGAGTTTTTCTTCTTTCGCTGTATTGGATTTCAGTTTTTTACTGTCAATAATTTTTTTACGCAGACGATTTTTTGTAAGCAAGACGATGTTCTGTGCTCTTTTTTAAGCAAAAATAATTAAAAGCCTTTTGCATAATAGCACAAGCAGTTTTAGCTTTTTTGAAATACTGCCATTGTGCTTTAGGTTGTATAAGTGAAGAAGGAATGAAACGGCTCATTCCATGCTTTATGACGTTGGTGACAATGTTTGCCGTTTCATTGATGCCATTATTTAAAAAAGCGACGCATACCGTCTGGATCCATTTTTTTAAAATGCCAAACTCGCCGTGGAACTGTGTTCGGACGTTTACAATTACATAGCGAAACTCGAGATACAACAAGATCATAATCCAAGTTTTCAATCCTTGGGAAAACCGCTACCGAAGTTATATTAGGCATTGATGAAAGGTATAGGTTGAGAATGTGCCCGGTGTGACCTTTCCTACCTGGGAAATAGTCGCGTCTCTAACCATTTGGCCCAACTTTTTTACCGATATGGTTGGGTGCACTAAGCGACGATAATTCAGAATTATGGACGTTGAAATCACCGACGATTATAATTTTCGCGTTTCTATTATATTTAAGGATTACGTCCATTTTTACAGTAAGTTTGTCGAAAAAGTCACAGGTATGTTTGGTGTTTGGCAAACGATAAATGCCAACAGTGATGATGACTTTGGATAGCAAATAAATTTTTAAAATTAACGTGTTATACGACGCGGAAATTATTTCGTATGTTCGGAGACGTGAATATGCAATATTATTGTCAATATACGCGCATATACCATACTCGAAGGAGTTTTCAAGCCTATATCCGTTTGTTAGATATTGATCCGCGTAACAATCGCGAGAAACTTGTGTTTCCGTCACAAACAGAACATCCGGATGTTTTGTCTCAACGCATTGTTGGACACAGTTAAATTTTTTATAAAGTCCGCGGTTATTTGTGCAATTTAAGGAAAATGAGGTGGGGAAGGAATGTGAAGGTTTATTACGCGCATTGTTTGCTGAACCCTGACCAGGTCTAGGATTCTCATTGTGCGGCAGTGCTTCAACGCAAATAATGCATTAAAACTAAAAAATAAGTTAACTAAAATATACGCATAGAAAATTAAAGCAAAAAGAAAAATATAAAAACCAATAACAAACATCAATTCATTCGGTATTGTACTTCGCTCGCATAAGTTGTGTCAACAATGGTGTGAAAGTTAAATTATTTTAAATAAAATTATTAAAGTTATAAAAATGTTTTTTTTATACTTGATATGATATTATAAATTTGTTTTGTGATTATGAAATTAAATTTGGTGTCATAAACTCGTGTATAAGAATAAAAATAAAATAAATAGAAAAAAGACATTTATGAAATTGATATTTTAAAATTAAATTACATCCACGTCATTAACTAAATTGTTCAGTGAATTAAAAAATTAATTAGTGAATTGCATAATTAACTACTAAGTGATGGATGGCGCTGACTTCTATTGCAGCGCAATAAATAAAACAACATAAAATAAAATAAAATAACTTAAAACAGCTGTAAAACAAGTACATTGCTCTTAATAAAAAACAGCAATGGCAAATCGAAAAGAAAATAAATCTTTATCACAGGGAAATATACCGAATTTGTTCGATTCCTTTAATAGAAGTCAGAAAATTTCTAGATCACCTATTAGAGATAAAGATACTCCTAGAGAACAAAATGTGCCTATAATATATGATAAGTTGTTAAAAGCAACAGAAGAAAATCAAAAACTTATCCAATTAAACAACAGCCTACGCGCTGAATTGGAAACACTAAAAACTAACTTTGAATTATTGCTCAAAGCTAGCAACCCAGAAAAATCTGAATCATTGATAAAAGTTAACAAACCAGAAAAACCTGCAATAGTGGAATATGTCACTGATGAAGAGGAACTTGCAAAAGAAACTGAATGGATCAGAGTTGAAAAAAAGAACAAGAAAAGGAAAATATCCTTAAGTCCACCTCAACAATATGCACAAGCCCACCAATCTCCAGTTCGAGAAAATCAGGGTAAAGCAGTTGTAAATAAAGAAAAAAAGTCGATACAACCACTGCCTGTAATTCTTACATCTATCAAAAATAAAAACGAATTGTATGACATCTTAAAGGAAAACCTTAAAGATGAGCCATATACTACGAAATTGATTGGAAAAGATACCATTAAAATTAACGTTCAAAGTGAAAATGCTTACAGACAGTTATTTAATTTGGTTGAAACAAAGAATTTCATATGGCATTCATATGAAAACAAGCAAAATCGGCCAATTAGAGTTATGGCCAGACATCTGCACCACACTTGTGATGCAAATAAAATTATCATTGACCTTAAAAATAAAGGTCTAAAAATTATAAGTGCTATTAATAAGTTAGGTTGGCACACCAAAAAAACGCTGGATATGTTTGTACTAACATTCGAAGTAGATGAAAATATAAAAAACATCTATGAATTAAAAGATATTTTAAAGTTTCAGGTTGCAATTGAACCTTTCAAAAATCTTAAACTCATTCCCCAGTGTAAGAAATGTCAAGGATATGGACACACTCAAAACTACTGCGGAAGAGAACCAAGATGTGTGAAATGCCCAGGAAAACATCTCACACGTGACTGTACAAAGCTATCTTCAACTTCTCCAAAATGTGTTCACTGTGGAGAAACTCACCCTGCCAATTACAGAGACTGTGTGGTTCCTAAAGAGCAACAGAAAATAAGAGATAGAAAGGTTCAAAACACCTCAAATGTTAAACATGTAAACTATAATGTAAAAGAGGTTAACCAAAAAACCAAAAATACAACAAGTTTACAAAAAAACAGAGTCTATAAATCAAAAATCAGAGAGTGAAAAATTACCCTCCTCTGGTAGTGATCAACTGCTGTTTTCGCAAATAGCAACATCCTTAAAACCGAAAAGCGAAAGCTGATAACAAAGCTGTTAAAGACTTACAACAAACTCTTCAACTGATACTCACTAAACTTAACAAACAGGAAGTTACCATAAATGAAGTCATCAAACGTATGACTAAAATTGAAACCAATATCAGCAAGAACCGCTCTAATAAAAAAAATAAAAAATAATGACCAAATTTCTAAAAATTTTGTCTTGGAACTCTAACGGATTGCTACATCATCAGCACGAGCTACAAGCAGTCCTAGATATAGAAAAAATAGATGTGTGTTTAATATCCGAAACTCACTTTACTAAACAGTCTTACATCAAATTTAAGGGATACAAAGTATACCACACTATCCATCCAGATAACTCTGCTAGAGGGGGAACTGCTATCATTATAAAAGAGAGCATACATCATTACGAAATGCCAAATTATAGCACACAGGAAATACAATCAACAGCTGTTGAAATAAAAACAAAAAGATATCCTTTTCTTGTTGGTTCGATATATTCCCCACCGAGGCATAATATCAAAAAGGATCAATACATAGAATTTTTAGAAAAACAAGGACATAGGTTCATAATTGGTGGTCACTTTAACGCTAAGAATACAAACTGGGGTTCAAGACTCACCACTACCAAAGGAAAAGAACTATTAAATGCTATTAACGATCTTGGATGTCATGTCATATCAACGGGAAAAACTACCTACTGGCCTGCTGACAGACAAAAGATCCCAATCTAATTGATTTCTTTATATTAAAAAATATTTCTCCCAACTACGTAACTATCGAAGAAGGGAGCGATTTGAACTCTGATCATTTTCCGATCCTACTTGTAGTACACGACAGAATAACAGAAATAGAAAAAAATCCATCCCTGGTAAATAAACTTACCGATTGGGAGGGATTTAAGTATGAAATATCAGAAATGATTGATCTGAAAGAATCAATCAAAAGTATAGAACAATTAGAAACAGAGGCAGAGAAGTTTATTGTTATTCTTCAGCAAGCAGCCTGGAACAATACTCCATTAATGAAAAAAAATCCAAAATCTACTAGGTATCCGAAAGAAATTGTAGATCTTATAGTCGTAAAACGTAAGATTAGAAAAAAATGGCAGTTAAGTAGATTTCCTGAATACAAAAGGAAAATCAACAATCTTTCCCAACAAATTACCAGAGCAATAAAAAAAAAAACGACAACTCCTTTAATACATTCCTCGAAGGATTGTCAAATGAAAAAAGTACTAACTACTTTCTATGGAAGGCCACAAAAAATCTTAAAAGGCCCACTTCACAAATATCACCGATATTAGACAATGAGGCGGATGGGCAAGAACCAGTGTACAAAAAGTTGAACTGTTTGCAACCCTAGAGAACATATTTCAATCAAATTGTGGGGAAGATACTCTACCTCCACTTATAAATCAGCAAGAAAGGGGAACCATTAAATTAATATCTCCTATTGAAGTCAGTAAAGAAATTATGAACAAAATTGAGTCGAAGAAATCTCCAGGATACGATCTAATTACTGGTGAAATATTAAAAAAACTACCAAGAAAAGCACTAATTAAATTAACAAATTTAATTAATGCTGCATTTAGACTTAAGCATGTACCAACAACCTGGAAATGTGCGGAAGTAATTATGATATTAAAGCCAGGGAAACCACCACAAGATAAAACATCTTACAGGCCAATTTCACTATTGCCGGTTATTTCCAAATTATTTGAAAAAATACTATTAAAACGGCTTAAGCCAATAATAGAAAAAAATAAAATAATTCCAGACCATCAATTTGGATTTAGAGAAAAGCACTCGACTATTGATCAGGTTCATAGAATTACTAACCTCATAGAAAAAACATTTGAAGAGAAAAATATCTGCTCGTCAATATTTTTAGATGTTGCACAAGCTTTTGACAAAGTTTGGCATGAAGGATTAATTTTTAAGCTTAAATCAATCCTTCCTGCGCAATACTCAGAAATATTACAATCCTATATCACTGATAGATCTTTTAGAATAAAACAAGAAAGTGTTTACTCTAAATTAAAAGAAATTAAAGCAGGGGTACCGCAAGGAAGTGTGTTGGGTCCAGTCCTCTACCTTTTGTACACGCACGATTTACCTAAGCTTGGAGATAATACTATTGCCACATTTGCTGATGACACATCTATATTGGCAACTGGAAAAAGCAATGAAGAAGTAGCTGAAAAATTACAAGCTGCTGTCACAGAAATATTCAATTGGACTAAAAAATTGCGTATCACATTGAACGAAGCTAAATCAACCCACGTTAACTTTACTAATAAAAAAATATCACACATCCTGGTATTTATGAACAACATAGAAATCCCGTATTCTAACAAAGCCAAATACTTAGGCATGACATTGGACACAAAGCTTCGCTGGAAAGCTCACGTAAAGATAAAAAGAGAAGAACTCGGCATTCGTTACAAGTGTATGTACTGGTTAATTGGAAAAAATTCGCCACTATCAACATACAACAAATTGCTTCTCTACAAGCAAATATTAAAACCTATTTGGACTTATGGCATCCAATTATGGGGATGTACTAAAAAAAGTAATGTACAGATAATACAAACATTTCAAAATAAAGTATTGAGGAATATAATTAACGCTCCTTGGTACATCAGAAACACCAATATCCACAGGGACTTAAAGGTGGATATGGTAGACACAGTAATTAAGAAATTTGCTGTTAGTCATGAACATAGACTACATCAACATGTGAATATCGAGGCAATCCAGCTCCTTGACACCACAGACAACATACGTAGACTTAGACGGAAAAAACCACATGAATTGGCATGGAGTTAGAACACCGATTATGACCATAAATTTAAGTTAGAATAATTTAAGAAATTAGATTAAATGAACTCTTAATATAATGTAAACATAGTAAATTAAAGATAGATGTAAATTACTTATTGGTCAGATTATTGACTAGATTGTAATAATAATAAATAAATGTATATTTATTTAATAAAAAAAAAATTACAATATATTTTAAGTTGCTCTATTTCATTTCTAAAATGACAATCTTTTAATATCTTGATTATTTTGTTGTGATTAACAAACGTTTTATTGATACAATTACCGTTGTTTTCTGAAATTCATCACTTACTTATATTAAATTGCCGATGAGGAAGGATCATTACTGATGTCATTTTAATTAATTAATTCTCTAGTTCTGCAAAAAGAAAATCAAGTATATAAATACACCAATCTCCCGCTTTATGGACAGGATGTGTTCCTCGCAAACTGTCCGCGAAACAAAAATCCGTAAAACAAAACTTAAAAAAGTAAGTTACATATTCGTCCGTATAGCCTGGGACGTCTGTACCTACATTAAATTTCAATCTAACTTGCAAAATATTGTTGATTGTTTGTTTTCTGTTTACATCTTCAAGTTTGATTTTTATCCTTTCTTGTCTATTTTATTCGTGGGTTAATGTTTCTTACTCCCCTGATAAATTTTTGAAAGGAACTGCTCCTTTCTTCAAAAATATCTTAACCTTTTCTAAATTTAATAATTCAACTTGAAGGTTTCTTTCATAATTAGAGGCATCAAAATGTATATCACATATTCTGGCATTTTCTGGTTTACATATCAGCCCTCCTGCATTTAGCGATCCAAATCTTCTAATTTGTGTGTCCTTTGGTAAAGTAAAAAATTTATATTCATTTTTATTACTTATATTTTGGAACGTAGTTCCTTATGGCACGTTAGAGCGGCATAGGGGTAGACCGAAAAAAGTGTAACGACACGACACTTTGGTATAGTGTAGATGCGATCGTATACATGATCACGGTTTATTTGCTTGTTTAACTACACTAAACTATTTCACTATACATATATAGAAAATTTAAGCTAAAACATTGTTTTATGGTAAGTTTATGTATAGATAGATATTACTACAGCATAGACTTGCGAAGTTCGCTCTAAATTATTATGTAGAACCACGAACAATATTAACAAATAATAACAAAAAAATATATATTTTTTGCACATTATAATCATGAAACAATTTTTAATAGTGAATTCTAACTAAAACAATGCTTTATTGGCTTATTCTTATGTTTTCACTATTTAAATCAAAGCAGAATAGGTAAGAAAAGGGGAAAGAATCGAATACAAAAAATTAAGTTAGTTAAGGTTCTCATTCACAGACATAAATAATATAAAATAAATGGAAAAGAATAATTAATTTTTTGACAATAAGTTAAAATGTTATGCATTCTTGACTTTATAAAGATAACTTATTCATAATTCATGACAAAATCAATAGATTTTTAAATTATTCTGACAGCCAAGGTATATATGTATTTTAAAATCTACTGCGCATCTACGTGTCACGTTCATGCTAAAATATTTTATTGTGCATATTGTGTACACGCAAAGTGTATGGAAAAATTAATTTATGTTTCTGGAAAGTTTAAAAATTTTCTGTAAAGCAATTAAAAATTAAAACAGACAATATATTTTTAAGATTTAAGTTAATTTATTGTTCTATTTATTTTCCTTTTCTCATTATTTCTTTCCTCCAATATTTTTGCATTTAAAATTCTCATTTTAAAAAAACATTTAGCACCTGAAAAATAGTCTTTTAGTCTCATGCTTCAAAATTATTTTTGTTGATAGTTTTATTAAATTTTTAATGTAATTGTATCCAGATACCATCCAGTTCCATTATATTTTATAAATATGTCTTCTAATTTTTCAAATTTTACTACAAACGATTCTTTGGGTTTCTGTAAACTATTTTCCGTTACCACATCAGTCCATGTTTGTGTATTTATTTCCTCTGAATAATATTTTTTATTATTATTATTTTTTTTATTTCACTAATATTTTATTACACTAATATTTTATTGTACTATTAATTAATTAATTAATTTCATTATTTAATCATAATTAATTAATTAATTAGTTTCTGTTTTAAATAATAACAGATTGTGTTCGCTTGTGACATGAACGTGACGTATATTTTTAGAAAAGAGATAGAATGATACATGCGCAATATACTACCATTTTATTCTGTATACCATGCCTGATAGCTTATCCATTTACTCCGATTTTCACGGGAGATACACTCCTAAGAAACCCGTGTAAATTTAATTTTTAAATTTTGTATGTAAAACCGTGTAAATAGAAAAACATAGCATTTACAAAATTATAAAATTAAAAAATAAAAATGAAAAATCTTTTCACTGAATAAGTTTATAAATAAAAAATGCTAAAAGAGCTTGTATACTATAATCAAATGGAAATTAAAATAACTGATATGCTTGATCATATCAGGCTCTGGTTAGATAAATAATTTTAGACTCCATTCAGAATGCGAAATTCTAATTTAAGATTTCATGCACATGCTTATAATATTTAAAAAATTAATATTTAATATTTTAAATATTTGCTTAAATTATCATTAATATGATCCTTATAATTTGTAGGGATTTCTCGAAAACTGAACTACCAACAATAGCAAAAATAATAAAAGGGCAACATCATAATTTAGGTGTACCAACACTGTCAAACCCTTCTTTGCAGAGTACAGCATTATTTTTGAATGCAGGAAAAAAATACCAAATTTTAGCACAACCAATTAAAATTAAAGAAGGACGTAAATGTACAAATGTTGGTACGTATATTACAAAATACTTGTCATGGTTATTACATCAGCTTAAAAACTGTTTTTGAATTTTTTAGGACCTAAAGTATTTATACCAGAAACATACCCTGGTTTTTTTGAATTATTAAGTGAAGATGGACGTTCTACACGTTGCATTGATAATGTACTAGAGCTATCAAAGCGTCGCAATTTACGAGTGCTAGTAAGAGAAACTTTTCGTTGTAATCAAAACAGCAAAACAATTCATGCTGGTGATATTTTAACAACGATTAATGAGAACGGTAAATATTTACAATGTAGGAACATTAAAGATGAAATCATTAATATACCAATGGAAGCCAAAGCAAAATTTTCCCCAATCGCAAAAGAGGATAGTATTAGTGGCGCACATTCTGTTAAGAATTTATTACAAAAAAGGATGCCAGTTGTCGTCCGGTAAGCATAAAAAACAAAGTTACTATAAAACAAATTTAAAACAATTTTATATTGGCATTTTAAGGTTAGTACATGGAACAACGCCAAAAGGATTAAAATCACCATTTGTGCCAGAGCTGCGTTTACTTGGTTGTGTTGAGGTAGATCGTATATTTGCATTGCCCTTGCAGAAAGATAACGATTTAGTAGTAGTGCCATTAAATGCAAAAATTAAATTGCAACGAGTTAAAAATATGGATCAGTTAGAAAATTTAATTGAATATACACGATTTTTAGATAAAGCTTATCATATTCTAACTGATGCTCGTGATCGCTTACAAATTGTTGATTTTAAATTAGCTGAGAAAGAAAAAACAGAAGCATCAAAAAATAGCAGCATTAGTGGAAGTAGAAAATTAGTACCAACAATCAAATCAGTCATTGAGGGTGGTTACATATTAAAGAACAGCGCAAGCTGTGGTTCGGCAAGAATCACTCAGTCAACAAATTTTGGTACAATGGCTGATGAATACGATGAAATTGATCTTATATATGACTATGTACGTGGTTTTGCGCCTTTGCCTAAGAATTTAAATCGCTTTGAGCCAATTCCAGAGCCAGTCAATATTAATAATAATAATAATAATAATAATAATAATAATAATAATAATAATAATAATAATAATAATAATAATAATAATAATAATAATAATAATAATAATAATAGTAATAATAATAACAAAAATAATAATAATAATTATACGTTAGTTAATGAATTTTCGGATGATGTTGTGAATAATAATATACTTAACAATATTAATAATACCAGTAATAATAATAGTGATAGCAATAATGATAATAATAATAATAATAATAATAATAATAATAATAATAATAATAATAATAATAATAATAATAATAATAATAATAATAATAATAATAATAATAATAATAATAATAATAATAATAATAATAATAATAATAATAATAATAATAATAATAATAATAATAATAATAATAATAATAATAATAATAATAATAATAATAATAATAATAATAATAATAATAATAATAATAATAATATAAATAATGATAATAATAATAATAATAATAAAAATAATAATAATAATAATAATAATAATAATAATAATAATAATAATAATAATAATAATAATAATAATAATAACAGCCTGCCTCATGTTTACACTCATAGTTTAGAAGAGAAACCAATACCGCCACCGATTGAAACAATTCCATGTAAAAAACAACCAGAGAAGCGACAAAGACCAAGTTTACCTAAATTATATGTAAAAAATGCATCAACAAATCATCATAACAAGTTGACGATAACTTTAAATGAAAATTTTAATGACAAGGATACTAGAGGAAATGTAGAAAAACCACAAAGTCCATTATTTCAAATCAGGTGGGATTCTAAAAAAGAAAAGAACAAACATAAAAGTCCATTTGCTTTACTTAATGGTGCCTTTGGCAACCGTGCCAAGTACAAGAGTCTGAGTAGTCTACAACTGACTCTTTCTGATTCTACTAATCCAACGACATCAAAAATTTCCAAATCTAAGATGAACACGCAAGAATGCAACCATAAATTGTCGAAGAGTGCAAGTACTGGTGGTCGTGAAGGAACATTGGATTCATCACGAAGCAGTGAACGTATTTCTGGTGATTCAAAACTGCCAGAAAAAAAGACCCGAAGACTATCACGACCACGTAGCCTATCAAATCTAGTATGGAATATTAGGCCTCAAAAAGAAAAAACAAATAAGAAATCATATGTTCATCAATTTGATCAACGTCAGCAGAGTACTCTTTATTTATAAATATAAGTATTAAACAAAATTTTTAAAAATACAATTATTTATTAACTTTAATAAGCACAAAAACTAAATAAATATAAATAATTTATATGAGATACTTGTTTTTAAAAATAATTATGATAAATAGTCCAAGAATCAAGAGTAAAATCTTCCAGATTTTTATTTTAAAATTAGTGTTCTATTTTTCTTCGATAATTAATTATTTATG
>OZ012638.1:20697053-20790324 GCA_963942525.1 Ptychoptera contaminata
AGCCTATATTTTGTTTTACGTATATGTTCACTTTCTAAAGAGCCTATTTTTAAAAACTTATAGCATTTATAACATTAAATAGAAGAAAATAATAATTCTTTTTCGTTTTTATGCGATTTTGAAGTTATGCGGTTTTCTATACGATTTTTTATATATATATGATATTTTGTGTGTGAATTCCCGTTGAATATTGCTTGCATGCATTTTTTGTTGGGAATCTCTCCTTTATATGATTAGTATTGAAAAAAAAACTAATTTTAAGGTATTGATTGAATTCTTTTTAATTTTAACCTATTTCTGCCTTAAAAAACGTTTACTACATCTATCAAATTAATTTATTTCTTAGCTGATGTTTCTTTTTATGCTATTTTTTGGCCATTTGTTTGAATATATTCGCTTTCGAAACCTGGAACGTATTCCTATTCATTTGTCGTGTTTTTTATGCAATTTTCTACTATGTTTTGCTGTGGAACGTATATACCGCATAAAAAAGAATTAAGTGTATACACAAAAATTAAGTTTATTTCAATGGTAATAAATTTAAAAAATAATGATTTTTTTATTTTAATCAGTAAAACTTATTTTGTTTTCTTTTATTTAATTGCTCAAAATATCCCTGTTCAATAAGAAAATAACATACAATAGAAAACTGCTCACTTATCGATTTTGTTGGAAACTAATCTTTGCTAAACAATTGCTTGCTATAAAAAATTTTTAAATAAAATAATTTCTACTTATTTTTGAGCAGTTTTTAAAAAAAGATAGTAGCTGACGCTCTGTCTAAAGTTGACGCAATTTGTGTGCCAATGGAATTCGACTTGACGGAACTTTGTGTCAAAAATCAGTCGTCACGTCAAAACTGTTCCCGAGTTTTTAAAACCTCCTGATGCCCGCTTCAACCAAATCCATATGGATATAGTCGGCCCGTTACCAACATCACATGGCTATAATTATCTACTGACCATCATTGACCGCTTTTCTCGATGGCCAGAGGCGTACCCGATCAAGGACATAACAGCAGCGACTATAGCACAAACTTTCTACACTGGCTGGGTTTGTAGATACGGAACTCCAAATATTATTACAACATACCAAGGCGCGCAATTTAGGAGCAGACTATTTACCACCTTACTCAAATTCACTGGCGCCGAAAGAATCCGAACAACAGCCTATCATCCAGCTTCAAACGGGCTCGTTGAACGTTGGCACCGATGTTTAAAAGCATCGTTAATGTGCCACGATTCTAAAGTTAATTGAGTGGATACTTTGCCCACCGCTCTATTAGGTCTCCGAACTTGCTTGCGTGACAACCTTGATTAATCACCAGCTGAGTTTCTATTTGGAACCACACTCAGAGTTCCAGGCGAATTTTTCAACGAAGACGATTTGGTTTAAAATCCACAAATTTTTATTGAGAATTATCGAGAATATATGAGAGACTTGAAACCCGTACCTGACACCAGAAAAGATAAGACCAAAGCATTTTGTTTTAAGAAATTGAAATGTTACACACACGTTTTCATTCGCTGCGAAGGTGCTCAGTCAGTTGAACGTCCTTACGAAGGACCCTTTAAGATTATTAGTCGTACTTGCGTCAGTGTTTACATAATTCTTCGCAAAGGCGAAGAAATTCCAATTACAACCGAACGATTAAAACCGGCGCATCTAGAATAAGCTTTTTTTAATCTTCTACAGATCTCAAAAGTGGGCAAGGCAAGTTATTGAACAAAAATGATTCGGACGATACAGCGACCAAAGACACTAAAGAAAATACTTCAGATCAAAATTCTTCTCAACATCCGGAAACAACGCGCAGCAGAAAATAGTTACCAAATTTGACAGATTCTCCTCGGACTACTTCATCTTCAAACACAGCATCATCTTTTCATTTTCCTAATCTCAGGACTTATGCAACTAAATAGAAAGTGGTAAGATTCAAAACGGAAAACGAGACCTATTAACTTCACAAGAAGTTACTCAGAATTATTTTTGACAGTGTAAAAATCATATCAACAATATAATAATAATATCATTATGTATTTTAAAATATTATAAAAATAAAAAATAAATGTATAACATTCATATTCCGGGGGGAGTACTGTGGCAACACAGCACATTCTCTTTTCTCCCATACTACGGATTTCTCTCCTCTCCGCGACAATCTGTTCGAGCGTTAGAGAGTTAGTTAGTCATAATTATTTTTATTTTTTGACTTTATTAAGTTAACAAGAATAAACATGATATTTATTAATAGTGGAAAATTATTGGTATTAATTTTATATTCCGGTGAAACATCCCCATAATTATTTACATATAATAATACAGTTTAGTTTCTTCACCCTCTACCTAAATAGTATCAATTTTTTCCCCCTCTACAAAATGTTACAGAAACACACGAAAAAATCGGACTTTGCTTTATATATAAGAAAGAAGATATCTATAATATTTCAGTTCAGTTCATTCGACGAGAAAATTCAAGTTTTTTATTACTGTTTTGATTTAAATACGAATGAAGTAGCAAAGCAAAATACGAAGCAATAATGGGCGCATCCAGCGCACTCAGCCGCTGTGCATATACTTAGCATTTAGTGCCAAAATGGCCGGCTGAGCTCAATTGCTGAGCAGCATTCGAGCAAAAATCCAGCCTAAAAGTTTTAGACTTAGTTGTCCAGCGCAAAGTTTTTTGACGTATAAGGCAATAGTTTTAATTTTAGTTATATGGCAATGGCAATATTCATTTATTATATCGTGTTCTTTCATGTTGTTTACTCAATGTATAAAGAATATAAAAAATAAAGAATTAAATAAGTTTTAAATGAATAATTTAATTAATATTTAATTAATACTTTAACAAGATTTAACGCGTCATTGAGATTAATTTTATTTTTGTTATTTTCTAAATTAATTAATTTTTTTTCTTTTATTTCCTTTCTTTCTTTAGGAGAAGCTAATTTCGATAATTTTGTAATTGCACCTCTTGTTTCCATTCAAAAGAAATTAAAATATTAAAACTTAATTTTCTAAGCCTTACGCAAGGCAAACTGTCATCAACAAATGTAAGAATAACATTGATACTTCCGCGTTGCCAATTTCTGCTTCTATGACCCTTGGTTCAGTAAGATTATTATTATCATTATTATTATTATTATTATTATTATTATTATTATTATTATTATTATTATTATTATTATTATTATTATTATTATTATTATTATTATTATTATTATTATTATTATTATTATTATTATTATTATTATTATTATTATTATTATTATTATTATTATTATTATTATTATTATTATTATTATTATTATTATTATTATTATTATTATTATTATTATTATTATTATTATTATTATTATTATTATTATTATTATTATTATTATTATTATTATTATTATTATTATTATTATTATTATTATTATTATTATTATTATTATTATTATTATTATTATTATTATTATTATTATTATTATTATTATTATTATTATTATTATTATTATTATTATTATTATTATTATTATTATTATTATTATTATTATTATTATTATTATTATTATTATTATTATTATTATTATTATTATTATTATTATTATTATTATTATTATTATTATTATTATTATTATTATTATTATTATTATTATTATTATTATTATTATTATTATTATTATTATTATTATTATTATTATTATTATTATTATTATTATTATTATTATTATTATTATTATTATTATTATTATTATTATTATTATTATTATTATTATTATTATTATTATTATTATTATTATTATTATTATTATTATTATTATTATTATTATTATTATTATTATTATTATTATTATTATTATTATTATTATTATTATTATCATTATTATTATTATTATTATTATTATTATTATTATTATTATTATCGAAAAACCGAGTCCGGAACTGTTCCTCGCAGTGTTAAAGGAGAAAATGAGTAGGTTTGACGGTCAAGGTGATGCCGTAAGTCTAGTCCGTGACACTATGCTCAGCATATCGCAAGCCTGCGACGCAGCAATGCCAAGAGTCCCGAAAAACCGGAGAAAGAAAGCCGCTTATTGGTGGAATAAAGAGATCGCTGAGCTTCGCCGAGTTTGTCTCCGACAACGGAGAAAAGTGACAAGAGCCAGAACCCAAAGCGATGCTTTTCTCGAAATCGACGAATACAAAATGGCAAGAAGGTCTTTAAAGCGGGCAATTGAGACCAGCAAGCGAAGAAAATGGGAAGAGCTCCGCGAGGAAATAAACACCGACCCGTGGAGACTGGGATATAAAATCGTTACGCCCAAACTTGGTGCACTGAAAATTGTTGGAGAAGCTGCTGAAAACTCGAATTGCGCAAGCAGTGGAGATAGCAGGCGGCTTATCCAAGCAACAGCATGGGTTCCGGAAAGGGAAATCTACGATTGGCGCCATTGAAGATGTCGTGAAAACTGCTGAAGTCGCGCAAAGTGGTAATGCGTTTTCTAAACGAATAGTACTTGTGGCGGCTCTGGATGTCAAAAATGCATTCAACAGTTTGAGATGGGTCGACGTTATAGAGTCTTTGAAAAGACGGTTCCAGCTACCACCCTACCTAATGCGTATGGTAGGCAGCTACCTTAAAGATCGGGAGCTGCTGTACCATACACGGGGTGGAATGAAACATAAAACCATAACGTCGGGTGCAGCACAGGGGTCAATTCTAGGACTGGATTTGTGGAATGCAAGTTATGACGACATCTTCAGCATAAAAATGCCAGAAGGTACGCATTTAAGTGGATATGCCGACGATATAGCAGCCATCATTATAGCGAGAGAGGAGGTTGAAGCGCAGCGCAAACTCAACATGGTCATGATTCGCACGAGAGCTTGGTTGGAATCTCGTGGACTTCAACTAGCTGCCGAGAAGACGGAACTGGTAACAAAGCGCCATATACCACTTGAAATAAATATGCAAGTGAGTGACCAGGTTATCAGGACTACGAGGTCACTAAATTATCTGGGAGTTAGGCTTGACCCAAGAATGACGATCTGGGCACAACTTCATCACGCAGCCGAGAAAGCATCGAAAGCCTCTGCGTCGCTTAGCAGGCTTATGGCAAATATTGGTGGTCCAACAGCAAGCAAGCGGAAGCTGTTAATGTCAACGGTGAACGCGGTAAACTTTACGGCTCCGAAGTATGGGCAGATGCTTTAGGCGTAAAGCAGAAATGCAAGATGTTGACAGCGGTGCAAAGAACAGCAGCTCTCAGAGTGGCTTCTGCATATCGAACTGTTTCGGTAGCAGCAGTGCTGGTAATTAGCAGTTCGATCCCAATAGATCTAATGGCAGCTGAACGAAGATGAGTGTGGCTAAAGCGTCAGGTCAACGGTGTCGGAAAAAATGAAAGAGAGAAGGCCAGGTTGCAAACTTTGCAAGAATAATTTCACAGATATATTAGACTCGCTAAAGCATCGTCGGGACGTAGCGGACCTCACGATTTTTTATAAATATAGTTACGGGCATTGTTCGAAAGAGGTCTCCGAAATAATGCCTTCGCGCGAAAAACGGCTACGGGAAACAAGGGCTGGTACTACCACCCACGGTCGAGCGGTAACTCTAAGTACGGTAAGAACATCGAAGTTCCAAAACGATTTCTTTACTCGTACAGCAAAGAAATGGAGCGCCTTACCAGCGTGTGCGTTCCCAAACCAATTTAATATCCAATCCTTTAAAACCAATGTCCACAAATATCTTACATCCCATCCTATAAATTGACATGGTAGCTCAAAGCTATTCACAGGTCGACTTCACGTCGTAATTCCTAAACATGTCAATTTCTTTAAAAAAAAAAAAAAAAAAAAAAAAAAAATTATTATTATTATTATTATTATTATTATTATTATTATTATTATTATTATTATTATTATTATTATTATTATTATTATTATTATTATTATTATTATTATTATTATTATTATTATTATTATTATTATTATTATTATTATTATTATTATTATTATTATTATTATTATTATTATTATTATTATTATTATTATTATTATTATTATTATTATTATTATTATTATTATTATTATTATTATTATTATTATTATTATTATTATTATTATTATTATTATTATTATTATTATTATTATTATTATTATTATTATTATTATTATTATTATTATTATTATTATTATTATTATTATTATTATTATTATTATTATTATTATTATTATTATTATTATTATTATTATTATTATTATTATTATTATTATTATTATTATTATTATTATTATTATTATTATTATTATTATTATTATTATTATTATTATTATTATTATTATTATTATTATTATTATTATTATTATTATTATTATTATTATTATTATTATTATTATTATTATTATTATTATTATTATTATTATTATTATTATTATTATTATTATTATTATTATGATTATTATTATTATTATTATTATTATTATTATTATTATTATTATTATTATTATTATTATTATTATTATTATTATTATTATTATTATTATTATTATTATTATTATTATTATTATTATTATTATTATTATTATTATTATTATTATTATTATTATTATTATTATTATTATTATTATTATTATTATTATTATTATTATTATTATTATTATTATTATTATTATTATTATTATTATTATTATTATTATTATTATTATTATTATTATTATTATTATTATTATTATTATTATTATTATTATTATTATTATTATTATTATTATTATTATTATTATTATTATTATTATTATTATTATTATTATTATTATTATCAGTTCAGTTTTAGCCTGTGCAGTGACAACAAGTAAAACACAACAATATTATAAATTAAAAATATTTAAACAAAATATAATAGAAAGAAATAAAATATCATATAACGGCTGAGTTTTTTTTTTTTGCTTAGGCAACATTTCTCTGATGTGAAATGAAGTTATTTTTTGCTGTTGTATTTTTGTTTTAATAAAAATAAACATTTTATTAATTTTGTCACAAAATGCCAAATAAGCATTAAGTGTATAAAAAAAAAAAAAAAGCATACGTCAGTTGTTAAGTGAGTGCATTGCACTATAAAATTCACAGTGATGGACAAGAAATCAAAATCAGGTTCCGCTGGTAGCCTTATGGACATTTTTCAAAGAACGTCTAAAACACAAAGAAGTCTACCAGCAGGTACTCCGTCATCCTGTGCTAATTTAAAGGCACCAGAAACCATTGAAAACAGACCAAATGATAATACCGACACAATAACAATAACAACCATCCAGCAAGCCGCAGAAGTCATAAAGAAGCTGCATAGTCAATTAATTGCAGTTCAAGCCGAGTTAGCAACAGCTCGCAAAGAGGATTTTATAAAGAATCTTCAAAGCGAATTAGCTGCAGTTAAAGCCGAGCTAACAACATATCACAAAGAGATGAAAACGTTTAAAGAACCCAGTTTACCACTGGCAAATAGGTACAGTTCGCTGGAAACTAGTGAAGAAGAGGAGCTGGTAGAAAAGGAAACATCTTGGCGTTTCCCCACAACTACTTCATCAACTAGAATTACAGAAGCGGATCAAACCAGAAAAAAACGCAGGCGGACGCATACCAAAACGCCCCCAAGCGCCAATATTAATAACGCTGTCATAAAACAGGACAAGCCTAAAATACCATTGCCACCACCAATTAATGTGAGCAACATTAACAATTTTGAACTATTTCGTCAGAGAGTCTTACAAACAACAGGCGAGCCAAAATTCAAAGCATTATCTAATAATGACATTAAAATAACAGTACAAACTGAAACAGAATACAGGAATGTAAAAACATTGTTAGCAGAAATTAAAAAATCACCAATGAATCAGCTGGGAGATATTGAATATCATACATACCAGCTAAAGAGTGATAAACTATACAGATTTGTTGTAAGGGGTTTACCTTCTTCAATAAGCATGGATGAAATAAAAACCGACCTACAAAATATGGGTCATGAAGTTGAAAATATAACAAATGTTTTCAAAATGATCACAATAGACGGCGTTAGAACAAGGAAAACTTTTCCTCTGTTTTACGTTGATCTTAAACAGAAAGAAAATAACAAAGACGTTTTCAACATAAAAGCTCTAGCACACTGCATCGTAAAGATCGAAGCACCAAAAAAGGCAAAAGGCATCCCACAGTGCACGAATTGCCAGCAGCTCGGGCATACCAAAAGCTTTTGCCACAGACATTCTAAATGTGTAAAATGCGCCGATGGCCATCACACAAAACAATGTGAAAAAAAACGTGAGACCGAGCCTACGTGCGCTCTTTGTCATTGCAAAGGTCACACAGCCAATTACAAAGGATGTCCAGTATATCAAAAAAAACTTAAAAGTCAAACACACGAAAAAACTTCTGCTGTTCAAAGGATGCAAGCAAATGTAGCTAAGCCTCAAGTATCAGCAATCACAACAGCTACATCCGGTATTACCAATGCGCAATACAGCAAAAAAACTGTTAACAAACCACACCAAGATAATGAACAGAGTAAAACAAATAACGAGCAACAGAATAATGATATTATTAAAATGCTCAGTCAGATTCAACAGACACTTAGTCAGTTAACAGAGAGAGTGGAAAAATTGGAAAAGCTTCAAACCACCAAACAAAAAAGTCAACAAATTAAAAAATGATTAACTCATTCCTACGTATTATAACTTGGAATGCAAATGGGCTTAACCAAAGAGCCCAAGAACTAGAAATATTCCTTCATACAAACAATGTAGATATTGCGTTAATTTCAGAAACGCACTTCTCTAACAAAAGCCACATCAAAATAAGAGGATTTGACTCATATTGGACAACTCATCCAAGCGAAAGAGCAAGGGGAGGATCAACTGTATTAATAAAAAGTAATATCAAACATTACCAACAAGAAGATATTCGGGAAAACTACATTCAGGCAATTGTTATTACGATCCAGTTCAACGAGGCAAATCTAAACATCGTGGCGGCATATTGCCCGCCGCGACATACACCAACAAAATCTCCATTCAACCACATGTTTAATAAACTCGGTCCAAGATTTATTATTGGTGGAGATTACAATATTAAACATACTGCTTGGGGCTCCAGATTAATTTCACCTGGAAAAGGTAACGAATTGCTAAGGGCCATAAACGAGAGCAAATGCGAATACTTGTGCTCAGGTGGACCAACTTATTGGCCAACAGATCCAAGGAAGATTTCCGATCTACTTGATTTTTTTATCTTAAAAGGTATTTCTCTAAGCTGTTCTCAAGCAGAGGGGATACACGATTTAACTTCTGACCACACACCTGTACTGTTATCATTGAATGCAAAAGTCATAACGGTAAAACAAAAGCAGAATCTCACTAATAAGTATACTGACTGGGATTTGTTCCGAGAAAAATTAGAGGAAACAGTCAACCTAAAAGTGTGCCTTAAAACTCACGAAGAATTAGAACAACAAACAATAATCCTTATTGACAACATTCGAATAGCAGCTCGCCATGCTACTCCGGCATCAAAATACCAGGCGGCATGTGGAATAAAATACCCAGCTGAAATAAGAGAGCTAATCAAAGAAAGAAGAAAGGCAAGGAGAATTTGGCACTGTACCAGAAATACCGCTACCTGAGTGGCCTGAGTCCAGATATGGATAAAGACTATTCGTTGTGGAAAGCGACACGACTAGGTTACACCAATGGAAATCGCCAAAGCGATCGACAATAATCTCAATCCAAAAAAAGCACCGGGAATAGATGGTATATCACCAAGATTATTCAAGGAACTGCCACGCAAAGCAATCATCATGATAGTATACTTATTTAATGCCTGCATACGCTTAAAACACGTACCAAGCAGCTTTAAAACGGCCCAAATAATTATGCTGTTAAAACCCAACAAACCTGATGAAGATGTATCATCATATAGACCAATTTCACTGCTTCCTACCATAGCAAAGCTATTCGAAAAAGTGATACTTAAACGACTCAAACCGTTACTAAACATACCAGATTTCCAATTTGGATTCAGGCATAATCATTCTACTATAGACCAAATCCATAGAATAACAAATGTCATAGAGCAAGCACTGGAACAAAAGAAATATTGCCCAGCTGTGTTCCTTGATGTATCACAGGCCTTTGACAGGGTGTGGCACGAAGGGTTAATTCATAAGATGAGCAAAATATTACCGAGAAATTATTGCAAACTCATGGAGTCTTACCTCTCTGATCGCAAGTTCAGAGTTATACATGGGGAAGCATGTTCTGAAGTTTATCCGACCCTAGCAGGAGTCCCACAACGAAGTGTGCTGGGACCTTTCCTTTATCTGCTATTCACTGCAGATATACCAACAACAGAAGACACATTCATTGGCACATTCGCTGATGACACTGTAATTATGGCAACAGACGAAGCTCAACCCAAAGCAGTTGAAAAACTGCAACGAGCCTTGAACGATGTTAGCAGGTGGACAGCAGATTGGAAAATCAAATTGAACGAATTAAAATCAGTTCATGTGACTTTTACGCTGCGTCGTAAAAATAAATATATTCACACATACCTTAATGGAAGGCAAGTACCACAGGCTGAATCAACGAAATACCTAGGCCTTCACCTAGACTCAAGACTAAACTGGAAACACCACGTTAGATAAAAAGCCGAACAGATTCGGATAAAACAACGTCAATTGTACTGGCTTATAGGACATCATTCCAAAATGAACCTATATTGCAAAAGACTAGTCTACCAGTCTATTCTTATGCCGATCTGGATGTACGGTGTGCAACTATGGGGTTGTACTCATAGATCCAACAGAGACATAATCCAACGTACCCAAAATAAAGTTCTTCGCATGATCACTAACGCTTACCGGTTTGTGACTAACGAAGAGATACACAAAGACTTAAAAATAAAAAAGGTAGAGGAGATCATACGTGAATTTGCTATAAAACACGAAATGAGACTCGTTGCCCATCCCAACATCGAAGCCACACAATTGTTGGATACTACCAACGAAATAAGACGACTTAAACGCTTAATGCCGCATGATCTAACCATGTAACAACAAGTTGATGAAAACTACATCTACATTTAGGGAGCTGGATATTGGTGCAGCAAACCCACACAAGTTTATGCTAATATACATACATAAGTACTTTTGGCAACAATACTAATAAATTAATTATTGTAATTAAGATTGTAGTAACCATACCAATAAAGGTGTTTTAAAAAAAAAAAAATATTATTATTATTATTATTATTATTATTATTATTATTATTATTATTATTATTATTATTATTATTATTATTATTATTATTATTATTATTATTATTATTATTTATTATTCAGAAAAAAGAATTCATTTAAAGATAATAAATTTATATATATACTAGCTGGTATTACCCGGCTTCGCACGGCGGTAAAATAAAGTTTTGAATATAATGAAACCCCGTTTATGCTAATTTTTAAAGTCCCGACAATATTTAGTTTTTATATTTATTTAAAACCTCCGATTTACCTTTTCCCATTAAAAATAAACATAAAGTAATAAATTCCATAACCTTTTGACGTATTGTTAATGCCATTCAAAATTCTATTTCAGGGATGAAAATAAAGTTTTTATCAGAGAGCCTATATTTTGTTTTACGTATATGTTCACTTTCTAAAGAGCCTATTTTTAAAAAATCAAAGCATTTATAACAATTAATAGAAGAAAATAATAATTCTTTTTCGTTTATATGCGATTTTGAAGTTATGCCGGTTTTTCTATACGATTTTTTAATATGATATTTTGTGTGGGAATTCCCGTTGAATATTGCTTGTATGCATTTTTTGTTGGGAATCTCTCTTTTATATGATTAGCATTGAAATAAAAACTAATTTTAACGTATTGATTGGATTCTTTTTAACTTCGATTCTATTTCACTTTACATATCTATTCTTTTGTTCTCACTATTAAAAGGGTTTTCAATATTTTTCACTAACACATACGCCGATCGCAATCGGATTTGGCATATTTTACGTATATTTTCTTTTAACCGACAAAATTGTTACCTACCGATTTTTTACATATATAAATTTTTATGACCGTTTGTTATAAAAGATAAAATTTTTTTGTTTACCCATTTAAGGGGAAATATTTTTTTTAATTACGTGCCGAACTGCAGAATATAAGTGTGAGAGAAAAATTGAGAATTATTTAATTTTGAGTTTTTCTATTTGTTTTTAAAATTGGTTTTACCTTATTTATTTTAAAATAAAAGTAAAAGTATCGTTCATTAGTGCTTGTGAATTAATTAGTAAATAAAGTGAATTTATGAATCAATTTAAAAAAAGTTTAATGTTAAAATAATTAGAACATTAGTTTTATTATTTTTTTATTAAAATTGTTTTATTAAATAGAAATAGTAACTAATTTTTTAAGTGTATTTATTAAATAATATTCATTCAAACAAAGAGAATTTCTAGTAATAGGTATGTATGCATATGTGTTATTGTATTTTTGTTAAAAAACGTAATAAATTTTTAATTTTAGGAGCTGGTATAAAAAAATGGCATTACATAAAAGGTATAAATGTATTTTATTAGTACATTTTCAAAATAGAAAAGGGAGAGGAGAGTGAGTTGGAATTATTATAAAATAATTTAGTTTCTTCCCCCTCTACCTAAATAGTGTCAATTTTTACCACCTCTACAAAATGTTACAGAAACACACGAAAAAATCGGACTTTACATATTAGATTTACTTTACTTTATATATTAGATTTTCTTTATAGTTGTGTTCGCCTACAAATCATACTGCAATAAATAAGTTACAATGCAGAACAATACAAATAAAATGACGATTAAGCGTTAATTCATGTTAACAAGAATCGACTATTAAAAATTGAATTTCATAAAAGAGAGTTAAGTATTATAACTTAAAAAATAACATTACAAGAAAAACTAAAAGCTTCGTTTAAATATAGTAATATTGTATAATTAATTAAATATTTCATTAAAACAAAGAATTAAAGCAAAAAGTTTAATGCAAAATTTATAAATCGAAACGATTCGCTTTACGATTATAAAAATGACCGCGACGGATGGTCAAATAATATTAGCAGCATCACGTTTTGGTGATACAACACCATTATATATCAGTTAAGCCTTTTTTTTAATTTTTATTTATTAATTCTAATTCACAAATTGCAAAATTATTTTTTCAAATCAAAAAAACGAAAAATTTATTTATCGAAGTGAATGTTGTGAACTTTTCCACCACAAACTTTTATTTTTTTACATATTAAATTGTTAACAATTATTTATGTAAATACCCATGGCGATGCGTGGCTTTTAAGACGCGCTGCATTACAAAAATGAAAAATTTTATTCTTTTTTTAATCTTATTTTAATAACATTTATTTCATATCTGTATATATTGTAAATCACAACATCAAGGAGTATATCGAAGACTTTAAAATAGTGGATGATCGCCAATACGGCTTTAGATCTAAAAGATCCACTGGAGACTTGTTAGCATATGTCGCTCACAAGTGGAACAGTGCAATGGAAAAGCACGGCGAGTCATTAGCCGTTGCACTTGACATTGCTAAGGCCTTCGATAAAGTCTGGTACGATAATCTCCTTGCAAAACTTGAGTCATACGGGATTCATGGTACAACTGTCCGATGGTTAAAAAGCTACTTAGGCAATAGAAGTTTCCGCGTTGTAGTAGACGGTACTTTCTCAAGTGAATTTCGTACAAATTCTGGGGTACCACAGGGATCGGTTCTCTCACCAACTCTATTTATCTTATACATAAACGACTTATTAAAGTCGACAATTAATCCGATTCATAGTTTCGCTGATGATAGCACTCTCCATGCCACTCACTGTTATTCCTCGCATAATACCGAGGTGAGAAAAATGGAAAGGGAAACAGTAGTTTCATCTATGAATAAGGATCTGTGTAGGATAATTGAATGGGGGGAGAAAAACTCGGTTATATTTAACGCGTCTAAAACACAACTATGTGAGATATCGCGGCTACAACATAAAAATAAAAACGAGAATATAATTTTTGACTCAATTCTACTAGAAAAAGAGTCATCGGTGCGTCTTCTTGGTGTAAATGTCTCATCAAATCTGTTGTGGCATGACCATGTCATGAGTATCGCGAAACAAGCGTCAAAAAAATTAGGTTTCTTGTATCGTTGCAAGTCATTTTTTAACTCGCAGCAACTCTGTCTCATATATAAATCTTTCATACGGCCGTGTATGGAATATTGTTGTCATGTATGGGGCGCTGCGGCAAAGACCACCTTAGATTTATTAGATAGGGTACAAAACCGGGCCATTCGATTAATAAATAATCCCGAAATCACAGATAAATTAGACTCGCTAAAGCATCGTCGGGACGTAGCGGACCTCACGATTTTTTATAAATATAGTTACGGGCATTGTTTGAAAGAGGTCTCCGAAATAATGCCTTCGCGCGAAAAACGGCTACGGGAAACAAAGGCTGGTACTACCACCCACGGTCGAGCGGTAACTCTAAGTACGGTAAGAACATCGAAGTTCCAAAACGATTTCTTTACTCGTACAGCAAAGAAATGGAACGCCTTACCAGCGTGTGCGTTGCCAAACCAATTTAATATCCAATCCTTTAAAACCAATGTCCACAAATATCTTACATCCCATCCTATAAATTGGTACATGGTAGCTCAAAGCTATTCACAGGTCGACTTCACGTCGTAATTCCTAAACATGTCAATTTCTTTATAAAAAAAAAAAAAAAAAAAAAAAAAAATCTATACTCATATTGATTTTTTTAAATAATTAGTCGTGAATAACTAAATTAATTCATTTTATTTTTATTTATTTATTTTTAATTGAAAATTTGGTTATCAAAACAATTTTTTTTTAATTCTATCTTATCTACATTATTTTAAATTTAACAATTTATTCTTTTTATTATTTTTTATCCAAGATATATTCTGATATATCCATATTATATTTTAAATTATTATGTTGCGTAGAGAAGATAGGAGTGTCTTTTTTTTGTGTCGATTTTGGTATAAATTATTTTACTTATACGTGTTAATTAATATATAATTAATAGTAATAATAATAATAATAGTAATAATGTATTTAATATTTGTATTTAATTTAATGTTTAATTTGTAGATAAGATTCGTAGACTGCTGCTACTGCGCCGATACTTTTTACTTTGGGTTTAGGGGTGCGTTAATCGTCGATTTATCATTAATAAATCAATCAGGATATTTCTTATAAACTTAATTTTAATAATTAAATTTCTTTAAACTACTACAACTTATTTGTTTAAACTTAAATTGGTTTAATATAACTTCAATAAAACTTTCAATTTATTTATTAAATTACTAACTCACTTAATTATGGTATGCGTGTTACTGTTTTTTTTTGAATTTTGAATGGTCGATAGTCGGAGAGACAGTGTCAGGGTGACTTTCTTCAAAATAATGAGTGATCGGGGTGACTATCTCCTAAAAAGTGAGTGATCCTTCTAATTATGTATAATCTTATATATCAAATTGAGAGAGATCTAAAATGATATTTTTTTGAATATTCTATAGTAATATTTTCTCACGATGAAAATTACTATAGTTGAAATTATCATCAGATAGTTTTTTACGACTAATTTGACAAAAACCATATGCACCGAAATGCGTAAGGCAGAAATGTATAAGATGCATTGTCTTCGAAGTGGCCGTAATAACTTATATAATTTATTGTTAACGGTCATAAAAATTCTTTTTGAATTCTTAGTTAAGGGTACGGTAATAAAATATAGTTAAGCAATCGCATCTTAAATAAACATGTACTTTTTTAGTCTTAAAATTATGTGTAAACAATGACCTAAAATCTTTTTGAAATAAAATGTACTTTTAATAAACATTGACATTTGGTTGCCATAAAAATGCTTATCTAAAGGATGTGATTTTGAAATAAGATAAACAATTAAAAATGTGCAATGTACGAAATATGATATATATAAAAATTAACAATGACCAAAATTAGAAAATAGAAACATGTGCATAACAACATGCTTAAAATATTATATAATAAACATTGATAATAAAAAATACTAAAAGTACCCGAAAATAAAAAAACATGTGCATAAATAAACATATTTAAAAATATTAAATATCAACAATTGAAAATATTCTAAAATAATAAAAACGTTGTGATCAAAATTTGGGATCACAACAATTATTTGTTTTTATTTCATTTAATGTTTGGTTATTTAATGATTTATTACTTGATCTTCTTTTTGTATGATAAAAATTGGTATATTATTTTTTTGTATATATTTCATCTTATCTAAATATATAAAACATTCCGATGTTATAAATGTGTTTTTATAATTAATTTACATAATCGTGGTTTGTATATATTGGAAGTTTAATATTACTCATTTTCGGATGATTTTAAATAATGTTGTCTAATTATTTTTACTATAAAAATTATCAACTCTAATAATATTTGGCATATTATAATTTTTTTTTATTAGGTATATGGTGTTTTTAGTTTGACTTAAAATATTTATTTAAACGGACTCTTAAAAAGATGATGGGTAATAGATGTGATGATGGAAAAACATTCTTCAGAAGTTTGCCATAAACGGCGTTTGATAACTTCGACAGATCTTTTTTCAATTTTAATAATTTCTTTTTTATTGAAAAGTTTATAAAACGATTAATTTTTACATTTCTGAGTTTCTCAACAAGAATAAAACTATCATCATTTTATTAATATAAGAAAATAAAGAAATATTATCATATTTTTTAGCAGAATAGTAAAATTTCAGCATATAGCCACTAGGCGTAATCAAATCATGTGAAAAAGGCTCAGGAAAACGAGAAAGTTTCCTTTAATTAATGCTTAATATTCTACGATTTTAATTTTTGTATTTAGATATTTGCAGTAAAAAAATTTTTAGCCACTATATATATGCTATGTTTGCTTTTTCTATTTGTGGTCGGACATATGTTTTGTATAGGTTTAAATTATAGGCTTATGCCTAAGTATTTCACTATTTTCACTTGATATTTATTTGTATTATCCTCCCTGATACATAATTGATTCCATTTTTTTTATTACTTTCTGTTGGCAGTAAGGTTTTCATATGTCGCCAACGGCTTTCAGTTCCATTGGTGCAGGCGCCAGTCATTGGGTTCACATATCCTCGCTTATGGTTTACCGTCAGGTGTTTATACTTATGTTTGTGCTTTTTAAAGCGCGAATAGGCCCTCCGTTCGTCGGACATAATAGTGGTTTTAAGTAGAATCCATTTTTTTATAAGTGGAAGTAATGTGACAGTGTCCCGCTTCTGTATGAAAAAGTAATTTGCTGTCCTACGTTGTATTCCTCCAAACACCCACTGGGCTTCGACACGATGATATTTCTGTGATATTTTCTCGTGCCAAATTTTGATTCATCAATTTCCACTATTTGGTTTCGGCCACCTATGGGATTAGTATTTTTACACATATAGAAGCATACAACCTTATAACAAATTGTGTTCCATATGTTCGCCGTCCCGGAGCATATTTCCGCTACCCACTGCGATACGCAGAATTCTGAATATTCTCTTTAATTTCGTTTCTATGTAGAGATGCATTATATAGTAATGTTAATAAATCAGAATTTAGAAAATAAGATAGATTATTATCCGTTAAATTATCTGTTAAACCAATAATAGTTTTACTCTCTACTGTTGATAAACTTACAACTGTTTCGTGCAAATCTCTATCTTCATGTGCATCTTCATAATCATCTGGTTGTCATTCTTCTGGTGGATATTCATCAATAATTTTCGTATCTTTTATCATTTTACTTGGTAGATTAATTAAATCTACAGGTAAATGTTTAGTTTTATCAATACCGAGCCATATTGGAATGATTCCTTTTGTTTTTACCACTATATTTTCTGATAGTGGTTGTGAATTCATGATTCAAATCTGGTACTCCATAAACATCTATTTGATCATAAATAGCAGAATATTCTGAAACACGAAACAATGCAAAAAAAAAAAATTAAAAGTGTGCTTAAGACCACACGACAGAAGTGAAAACTTCAACAAGGCGAGGTTATTTTTTCTATAGGTTCATTTTTACATTTTCATTTAAAACATATATAATTATAATTATTGCGCATACATTATTCTGTTAACTCTAAAAATGAAACAACAGGTTTGTGGTAACTGAAATATAAAATGTATATCTAAGAATGAAAATTTGTTAAATATCTATAAAAAAATTTCGTCATTCGTTTTTCCATATTTTGTTGTGCTTTCGTTTGGATCAGTCGACAAATCCAAATCTAATGTTGATTTCAAAAAATTCACTAACGGCTTTGATATTTCTTTTGCGAAATCAACATTGAAATCTCTTTCACCCATTGAATCACTGAATTAATGATAAATATATTGTCATCAGATATAGAAATTCCTTTAATTTCTCCTGAAAATACAAAAGATTTAAAAAGATTTAATAATTGGTCAGCTATAATCCACTTTTGTAGTTCGTCTCTGCGTTTAGCTTCAAACTAAACTATAGATAAAGCTTTTTTAGATGAGGAATACTAGAAGTAAAGGCAGTACCTTCTTTTTCGAGAAGAATTTCAGCTGCTCTCGCCCCTGAAAAACATTCTTCAGAAGTTTGCCATAAACGGCGTTTGATAACTTCGACAGATCTTTTTTCAATTTTAATAATTTCTTTTTTATTGAAAAGTTTATAAAACGATTAATTTTTACATTTCTGAGTTTCTCAACAAGAACAAAACTATCATCATTTTATTAATATAAGAAAATAAAGAAATATTATCATATTTTTTAGCAGAATAGTAAAATTTCAGCATATAGCCACTAGGCGTAATCAAATCATGTGAAAAAGGCTCAGGAAAACGAGAAAGTTTCCTTTAACCTCTTTTACACTTGGGGGTTTATATCTTTCATTTGAGGTGGTTTGCACTTTCTTATCGCTAATAATTATATATCTGCAGTTCCTACACAGCCTCTATAATTGGCAGGGTGGGTGGGCTTCTCCACAGTGAACGCATTTTGGAGAAGCAGAAGATTTCTTTGTACAGTCACGTGTAAAGTGTTTTCCATTGCATTTCACACATCTTGGTTCTCTTCTGCAGTAATTTTGTGTGTGTCCATATCGTTAACATTTCTTACACTGAGGAATGAATTTAATATTTTTTAAGGGTTCCATTGCAACCTTAAACTTTAAAATATTTTTTATTTCCTAGATATTGTTTATATTTTTATTCGCTTTGAATGCTAGTACAAACATATCCAGCGGTTCTAAAATGAAATTAGAAACGACAATAGGTGGCCGAAGCAGTGCACTTTACCATACAACTAACTCTACAATAAAAAAAATGTGTCTGCAGTGTATACTGTCTGTAGAGTGCACTGTATAGCTCCATTCCAAATATCTCTAGAAAATAAATAAGTGGATCGGAGAGTGGGAGAGACTCACTGTAGTGTACAATCTATACTCTACTCTACCTACCGAAAAAACTTTATAGTGTAAACATGGCCTAAGAGAAATCGCTTAACATTTATACACAGAAGTGTAAACATTGTAAACTATTGTTACTTCAAAGTTACAAATTGAAATACAGTATGTTACATTTTCGGCAAGTCCGATTATTAAATAATATTTGTTGTTTTTTTGGTAAAACACGTTTACAAATAAAAAAAAAAACCGTCAATTTACACTTCTTTGCTGGCATTAGGGACTGCAAATTTACCGGAATATTATTTTACCGGTAAATGGTAAAAAATCTAGCACTTTACCGTTTAACCGGTAATTTACCGGTAAATTTATAAATTAAATTTATAGTTTTTTTTAAATCAAATTACGCCCACAACTTAAAAGGATATAAAATCAAATTAAAATTTTAAGAAAATATAAAAAAGACTTAACATTTCATTTTTTTATTGCAATTAAACAATATAGAAACATAAATATATAAAATAAATAATAAACTAATATCAATTCATTAATAAAAGGTAAAAAAAAATAAATACAGATGATCAAGTTCAAGTACTATCTAAATATTTCTCCTTACTAAAATATCCTCTTAGGAAACAAATTGTGTCCATTGTTTGATCATTAAGATTTGATCTTAATGGTGCAAATTTGCCCTGCAGCAGAAAAAGCTCGTTCTGATTCAACACTTGTTGGTTTAATTGTTAACAAATATTTTTGTGCTGCTTCTAAATATATCCCTAGACGTTTTTCCTCCGCAATGGAATTTATTTCGCTCTTGATGACAGCCTTTAAAGTTTTTTTATTTTTAATTGATAAATCATTGAAATTAATCTTTTTCGTCGTTTGAATTGCGTTTTGCAGTCTTTCTTTCATTGTTAAGTGTTGGGACTCAGTCAAATTTATTACCTCACCATCAGAACATTCGGTTTCTACTTTGTTACTATCAGTCTCAGATTTTGTTTGCAAGCATTCAATAAGTAAAACAATTGTATCAATAATTTCATTTTTTTTTAATTTATTAAAAAGTCCATAATTTGATGAATCCTTTATTGTTTCATATTCTAAAGGGTTTTGCAAAAATTGAAGTACATCGGAATAAATTGTTCGTCGTTCTTCGATTCGAGTGATTAATTCTCTTTGTAGTTCTCTACTTAACGCGGTGTTCTGCTTGGATAATTCATCAAGCATAAACTTGAATGTAACATCAGCACTTAATAAAGTAAAATCTGATGAACCAAGGGATTCTACTGCTAATTTTATGGGTTCTAATGCAGATATCATTTCATTTACCAATTTCAATTCATTTTCTGAGAAATTGATATCAGCATTCAAGTCTATTAAACTTTTTCTTATAGCAGATTTTAACTTAAAAAAACGGTTCAGCATAGCTAATAAACTGTTCCACCGGGTTTTGCTATCTAATATTAACGACAATGTAGAACCAAATTCATTGGTGACATGCTTTTGAAGAATGTCATCATTTTTAGTAGGTGATGTTCGAAATATTTTCACTACTTTTCTTATTTTGTTTATGATAGGAAACAATTCTTCATTGGCGACATCACATTGATCCATTGGATCATCCACTAATACAATATTTAAACTTTCACTAAGTTCATTTTCATTTCCATTTTCATGTTCATTTGATTCATTTTCTAACTCGAATAATGGGACGTTTTTTTTATACAAAACTTTAATCACCGCCAACTGAATACCATGCGCATAACATAGCTGATGATGTGTATTTAAAACTACTCCAACCTTTTTCATTACTGCAGCCCCATCAGTAGTAATTGCAACAACGGTATTAAAATTTATTCCAAATTCTTTAAGTTTTTTTTCTAAAATTTCAACACATTTTACTGCAGGCATTGATCCTTCCAACCGCGTAATGCCTAAATTCCAAAATTGTTGTTGAACATGAACATTTATATTCATGTATCGTCGATTTTTGATAGATGTCCATTCGCCAAATGTGAGGCTGAACCTGTTTCCATTTTTATTATGATATGCGATTTCTCTACGCACTTCGTGACGAAGTTTGTCTCCATAGTCCATAACAATATTTCTAATTGTGTTGGCTGATTTTGGTACAGAATACCCCTTTGCAATTAATAATTTTCTTAAGTCATGTGAGGTGCAAAACTTTTCAAATGGTAACCCATCTCTTGCTACCATCCTCGAAATCACAGCAGGAAGAGTATCATCAACTACATTTTTAAAATAACTTTTAATACCACCTCTTGAAGTACCAGCGGTCGTGTCCGAGCCATGGTTTTTTTGAGTGAAGGAAGGACCTGGCATAGAATAAGCTGGTTTATCCCGCTTTAATAAATTTATTTTATGTTGGCTTCTTAGATGAGAATGAAGTCCACTGGTAGAACCTCCAACTGATTTTAAAATTTTACTACAAGTTTTGCATTCCGCTGCATCTTTTCCTTGACGCAAAAAAAGTTCCATATTGTTTTTTTAATGTCTTGATTATCAACATTCATTGTTTTGTGGGCTAATGAAAAGAACATTTGCAGAACTATGCGGAAAGCTCATTACCGATCCTATAAATCGTTGCAAGTTTGGAAACATTGTTTCATTCATTCCATTTTTTAAATTGAAAATATTGTTCCAAAATTCTTCTAATTTTAGATTTTTATCAACTATATCTTGGTGTAAAACGTTTCTCCACTCATCATCCAGTTCTTGTAATTGAATATCATTTTCAATTAAATGTGGACAAACTTTAATGAGTGGAGCAAGGCTAGGTACACTATTTTTAGGATTTATACTCTGAACTGCAACCAATACCTCATCCTCAAAATCAATTCGACTGGAGATTTGCTTACAAAGTTCAGCATAATATGCACAACAAACTTTTTTGATTTCTTTAATTTTTTCCTCTTTTAGCGTCCCCTTACTTAATAAAATACCTGCTTTAGCACCTATATATATTTCACTCATTTCTAAATAAAAATCCGAATTTGAAAAGTCAATTTTATCTACTGAGTCAATATATTCTCGTTTAATAAAATTAGATAAAATTGTTTTATAATAAATTTTAATTGTAGGAAGTAAGACATGAATTTTAGGTTCTTCTGATTGATATTCGATATTTATTTTGTTCGTAATATTTAAAATATACGATATAAAATAAAAATATGTCATATTTTCATCAGTCATTTCAGATGAAATATTGTGTGCAAGATCTTTTGATTCCAATTCAAATGACACAAAATAATATTTCAGGGCGACCCATTGTTCAATAATTCTATCAACAACCGATTGTAGAGATTGCCACCTGGTCGATGAGGTTTTTAGTATTCTATGCATATCAATATTGAAATAGACTTGGAACTCTTTGTATTCGGTTTGTCGCTTTGCACTATGAGAAAAATATAAATAAATATTTCTGGCTAAACTTTCAATTTTCTGCGGAATTTTTTTTGCAGCCGCTGCTGAGCATAAATGCAGTGAGTGGCAAGTGCAACCATACAATAAATATTTGGTTGTATTGTTTTTAACAATGCTTTAACACCACCTTTGCTCCCCATCATAACTGAAGCATTGTCAGATGCAAAACCGATCAAATTATTTATTGGAACATTAACCGCATCAAAATATTTAACAATTCCATCGAAAATAGATCTCGCATCAAAGCTATGAAGCTCAATAAGTCCAAAACATCTGTCGTATACTTTGCCCAAGATGTAATCGAAGTATCTCACTACTAAAACTAAACATTTCTTTGAACTAATGTCCGTGGTCTTTTTTTTTTTTTTTTTTTTTTTGTCCGTGGTCTCATCAATAATGAGCGAAAACTTCTGCTTTCGTAATATCTTGGCAATATTTTCTAACCCTTCTTCTAAAAGTAAGGAGTTTGTAGTTTCTGTGGCTTTAGTTTTACCACATTTGAGATCCTTTACAATTTTAGAATCAGTTGCGATTGATTTGAACAATAAAATGAGCGGTGTTATTAACAAAAAAGGTAAATTATATTGTAAAAGGAACATAATTATTTTTAACTCTGCCGTTTTAGTTTGCTGTATTTTTTTGATAAATGCTTGTGTTTTGTCTTCTTCAAAAACAGCAGGCTGATTTTTTAAAGTTTCAATAGAAGCTTTGTGAAATTCTGAGTTATTGTGCCTTAATATATGCCCAATGTTGTTGGTTAAAATTTTATTGCAGCACTTACAAAACGGTTTTTCGAATCCATCCGAACCAACCTTTTTTTGCATCCACACATATTTTGTTGTCCATATTTCTCGAAATTTTTGTGTACGTTTTATTGTTTTAACTAATTTTTTTGTGTTATCTTTTTTATTTGGAGATGACACATCTTCTATTTCGAGTACCAGATCTTCAGTTATTGTTCTTTTACTATTTGCAGTTTCTGTTTCTGATGAAGTTGTTACTTTATATGTTGATGGTATGGATGAATCGGTTTCATTTGTTGTAGATTCCGTGGTATTTGTTTTCTTTCTTATTAAAAACCTTTTTAAAAAATATCAAATCAATTAATTTTAAAGCTTCATGTATTGTTTATCAACTAACCTTTCCATTTTCGATAAAAAAAATTACATGCGAGCACCATGAATTCAACGAGAATGAATGATATTTCAGATTACAATTTGACATTTCACACACATTATTACGTTAAAATTAAAAACAGTATCTATATATACTATATAATATATATATTACATATACACACAAACACTGCTGTTAAATCAAATTATACAGACTATAAGAGTGTCGTTATTTTTCGTTCTTGAATTAGGAACAAACTTGCCGTTTACGTTTATTTAAATAGCACTTTTAGAATTGAAATAATAATTTCTAGATTAGCTAGGCTAGAGGAGTACAAAATAAAAGTGAGGAGTACAGGACTACGGATAAATCGAAAGTAGTACAAATACTCCCTTAGTACTCACTTCGACAGCACTGGTAGTGTTTACAAAATATTTAAATTTTTAAGTGTACAAACTATATTACCAAAGAGAGTTTTGTCGTCTTTTTGGATATATTTGAAAAATAATATACATGTATATGTAATATGCAGTTGTTAAATGAGAAGGCAGTAAAATAAATGTGTTTTACGCATTGTTGCCAAATCATATCGTTATTTGTTCGTTTTTGTAATTTTTACCGTTTTACCGATAAATTTTAACATAATTACCGGTGATTTTATGGTAAATTTTAAGCGGTAAATACGGTAAATTCATTTACCGTTTACCGGTAATGCAGTCCCTAGCTGGCATCCTTTTGCAGAACCATTCATCGCCGCATTCGGGGCACTTTACCGATGTTGTCAAAACACCCCAAGATTGGAAGATGCTTATTACTCCATGTTTGTCCAATTTCGCTACGTCTCTAAACGTAAAGAAGTCAAAGTCTAGAAATATATTTCATTATAAGACACATTAAAAAAAAATTCAATAGTAATAGTAATAATAAATTTAAAATAGGAGCAGGCTTTATTTATTGGTAAAGCACCGTATTCCTGGAATACTCATTTATTTTTCATAACAGTGTATACAAGAATAAAAAAATTAGTTCGACAAAATAAAATACAGAAGATTCCGATTAATCGGGTCACCGGTTAATCTGGACAGCAGCTTAATTGGGACAAATGCTAAAGAATAAAAATAAAACCAAGGACAGAACACAAATTTACATCGCTTTTCCGGGACAATATTTCGTTTAATTGAGACAGTTTGAGTGATGAAAATGATTTTGTTCAGCTACTACAATCCAGCAAAAACAAAAGGCAACCACTTTACAAGAACGAATTGGTAACCTTTGTGGAACTTCGCTTAATTGGGCCAGCCGCTTAATCAGGACAAATTGTACTAATATAAAAGTGGAACGATAAAGCGAAATCTACTGTATTTCATGCATCTTATGATTATAAAGTAATATTATTTACTTACCATTAGTTGAGCACATTATTATTTATTTACTTTTATTATTATAATTATTAAAATACAATAGAATTATCAAAATACAAATACACAATACAAAAAATCTCGTTGAATGACAATTATTGAATATTTTTTTAAATATACAAATATATTTAAATATATAATTTAAATATACAAAAATATTTAAACGCTAGTTACTTTATTTACTGATTGTCTTACAAATAATTTTTGATAGATATAATTATTATCATAAACAACATTTAGACTAAATATAAACATTTTGATTCCGTGACATTTTGTTCGCTGACATTAATATTCAATTCAAAATCATTTTAATTTTGTGTCGGTAATTAAGTTACTAATTTAGTTACGTCTCCCTTAAAACAGATTAGTGCTTCTCGTGGCCAGGATAATTTCTTCACGTCGTCGGAGACCTACAACATAAACTGATCCGTCGGGTCGTCGGTCTCCATTGGCTTATCAAAGTTTTCTAATAAATTGTAGTTGGTGGCCTATTTACAGGCTGGCCATCACATGACGCATCCTCCAGCGAATCCACTGAGCCCAGATCTACGTGGAAGGCAGATTCGAAGCATTCCAAAGATTCGAAGCAAAAAAAAATAGTTCTAAAACACTACTAAAATCAAAAAATACTGCTGGCGGCACCTAACATAATTTTTTATTTTTTTTCATTTACGAACATGTTCAAATTTTGTGCTAGCTGATTTCACAGTAACCATTTTACAAGGTATTGGGCAGTATCGCTTTTGAGTACATGTAATCGTATATCTTTTTATTGTGAAAGTGAAATCATTCTTTGTATTAGGCATTCACCTTTAGAGTTTAGTCTTAACGTAAATCTAAATATAATGACACTTCAGTTTTTTGAATTAGTTATAGTATAAATAAACCTTGTAAAATTAAAATCTGTTTTTTTATCTGTGTGCTTAACTGAATAATTATTTAATATACGAAAAATATTTTTGAAACAATTTGGTTGACTAAAGAATTTAAAAAAAAAATTCTAAAAATGGTCAATATTTCAAAAAAAGAAAAAATTTTTTATTGTTTGGAACTTTCTAGAATTTTTTTTTTTTATTGAACTATACTATTTTAAATTTATTGTAAGCTTTGTAACATCTTTTGTTCTTTCTCCTTTTCGTTGGTGCTTATTACTCTGTTGTTTTGTTAGCTCTACGTCTGTATGAGCCACCTTAAGTTATTGAATTTTGAATCAATTGAATTTTGATTTCTTGTTTAATTTTCGGTTGGTTGAATCCCGTCACCACCTTAAATATTCAATTTTTTTGTTGCAAGAGTGAACATTTTTCAATTTTCAAAGAAAACTCACAATGTCCATCAGGCATCAGCAGTTCTCAAGAGCAATTTCATTTATGTATGTTTCCTTTATATGATTAAATCCAGAAGCCATATCTAGTGACGAAAATCCATGCTTCAATTTTTATTCTTGATTATGAATATAAATCTTTCATTTATACGATTCAATGTTCAATAATTTGCACAGATGATTTTGTCCTTTTTTTTAAATAATATAATTGTACCTGCACATGGTGGTACAGCAGCAACTTCATGATTGAAGAATAATCAGCTTCAGATTCCAAAAAATATCGGTAATTACTGTTTATTTGATTTATCAATATTTGAGAAGCATTTGATTTTTTTTCTACGCGTTGTTTTGCAAAGCATGTTACTTCACTGTGTCTTCCAATTATATGATTATCTGATAGATGAAGATAAATGGTTACTTATAAATTTGATTAATTTTTTCCATTGCGAAGTCTAAGCAGTGTTCACTATTTGTTGTATGATCATAATAAAATATGTATTTCATCGCAACTTTAAAAAAGAATATTAAATAAACGGGTTTTTTGATCTTTCCACGAATAAAGTTGATAACCATATTTTTGGTAATATGATTTAGCTTTGCCCTGCAGAGAGCTACACGGCTACAACAACAAAATTATTTCAAAATCCGATAAGTTTTCTCTTTTTGAGTATTTTGCGAAATTTTTACACCATTTAGCTATTGTAATTTTAGAATATTATAAATCATATGGCGCAAAAGCAATGATACCATTAGGTGAATATCTGGAACGACTGACGCACGAAGGTCGTCGGAAGGTAAATGAAGAACTTGTAGGAATAATGCCTTAAAACTGATATTTTTAGTTTTCGAATAATTTTTGACCTCTGGTACAAAGTAGTTCTGAAACCAATCGTGGAATTTAGCTGCTGTGATCCATGGTGATCCATGGACTGCTCTCATGTAAACTGGAAGTGTAGTCTTGTCAATTCAATACATTTCATTATCCGGCTTAAGAAACGATTGCTTAATATTGGATTTGTTATACGGTCGCCAAATACATTTTTAGTTTCTACGCCACTGTCTAGTACTACAGTTTCGTCGGCATTGTAAACTTGGTCAGCTGCATATCAATTATTTCAATAGTTCTTCTTTAAATTTTCAAGCACTTTCGTAATCAGCTAAAACGCGCTCTCCATGAATTTGAATATTATTATACAAGGAAAGCCTTTTTCGAAATCTCTCAAACCAGCCATTACTACTGACAACTTTTGATTTTGGCGCGTTGGAAGAAAATAAAAATGTTTACCTTACACATTTCGAAGATATACAATTCCCCATAGAATTTGTATGTGTATAAGATCATGCGATTGCGTTGGACGCTTCGTCACATTATTTTTTAATGTAAATTTTATCACAATTTTTTAGGTGTGTTTCGGATCTTTGACTTGTCCATCTCAATGACATTTCCTCTTCAACGCATGGAAGGATTACAGTTTCAAGAACGTTTTTGTATATAAACCTTTCCATAATGCCATCAATTTTATAAATGATACCAACCCCAAGTCCTTGTCCCGGAAAATTTTCCAAGACCATTATTTTATCTTTTAAAATTTAATTTTAATTTATAAGAATATAAAACATTTTTCCATTTCAGATGGTTTTTCACAAATTACAGCTAAGCCTTCCTGTTTTTCCCGCTTTTCTATAACACAACAATCCAATGATAACAATTTGTCTCTGAATTGATCTTATAACAATAGGTTCATTTGATCTTTAATATCCTTGACTGATATAAAGGATGATACGACACATTTTTTTTGTAGAAATTTTCTGTATAAATATCAGTAGAGACACGTTTTTTTAGCATCTATTTTTGTGAATTTTAGCATTCAGATATTCGATTTTCGCATTTTGTAGCATTAAAAATGTTTAATTTTAGCATCTATTTGTATTAGAAATAGAATTCATAAAAAAGATCGGTTTATAGAGTTTTTGATATAATTCATTTATTTTATTTATTTATATATTAAAGAATGGTATGCACATTTAAAGAAAAGCAAATGTAACACTCATTTAAAATTTATTAAAACTAAGCATGGAACAAGTTTCTACAGCTGTCTGACTTAAATTCGTGCGACGATCTGTTACCACCAAATTATATTTACTAAAATATCTTTCAGCATCTACGCTGTTTGCTGGACACCAAATAGATTTGATTGCAGCACAACCAAATTGTTCATGTTGGATTTTGGTGGCCATTAGTAACACTATTATATCGGGTTTAACTCCATTTTTTATGTTTGCAACCAGTTGCTTGAAAAAATGTTCATACCCTTCTAAGCACAGAGCTTCTGATAAATCAGATAACAGTGGTATGTTTTTAAATAATAGAACTGTTTGGCCTACATTTAAGGTACTTTTTGAGCCTGCTACAGAAGGGTTGAAAAGTTCACTTAACGTTTCATAAAACAAATTTGTATCATCTGACATTGAATGCGAGTTTAGTTTAAGCAGGCTTTTCGTGGCAACATCTTTAAAATTTAATACTATCTTTCTATTTTTTTTTTGCACTCATTGAATCAAGAAGTTTTTTGGTTTCGGCGGGGAAAAAACCATCAATATTATTTTGTAGGCAACGTTTCATACCCTCAATTTCTTCCCATAATAAATGTGCATAGGGGTAGTTATTCCCTTCCAGTTGGTCAATTAAATAAATAAATTTATGGCAAATTTCAGCTACATATTTACATTGAGCTCTTATCGTGGTAGGCTCCTCTTTATAAAGGTCAATAATTTTATCGATATTTGTACTTTTTAATTGTGTAGTTTGGAAGAATTCCATCAACTGAACAAAGTATGTATCCAAATATTTTACAGAATTAAACCACGACTTCCACCGAGTTATGACTGGACACGGAAACAAATTAGCTACAAGATCAGGATAGTTTGTTTTTAAATAGGCCACATATTCTGCTTTAATTTTTCTTGATTGAACGAATGCCATTTTTATCTTTGTTATTACCTCATTAAGTATTTTCAACTCTTTCATATATACATTTCCAACTAAACTAATTTTATGTGCCCAGCACTTAAAATGTAATATTTTGTTTCCAATTAATACTTTTAGACTATTGAAACATGAAATCATGTATGGCGCTGAATCTGAAACAAAACCCACTATGTTATTATATAAGATGTCATAATATTTCAACGCATCCACAATTGTCTGACAACACGTAGTAGCATTTGCAGAATTTAAAAAATTACAAGACGCCAAAATAATGTTCTGTTCATTTGATGGCAACAGTGTTTTAAACAAAACAGCAAACACACAGCGGCCCAATTTGTCTGATGTTTCATCAACTATAACAGCTATAGACTTGTCCCTCAGCATTTCTTTTATTTCTTTTTTCGAGTCTTCCCCGCAAATCGGCACATATGCTCGTCGCAAATAATCGGCACACGGCAAATTTCCGGACCCTTCAATATATTTATTGAAATACTGACGTACTGCTGGATCATCTAATTTTTCCAATGGTATATTTGCTTTAAGACACATTTTAACTGTTTCTTTAATGAATTCTAATTTAGCATTATTTCTCCTTGCCTGTGCATTAAGCATACCAGAAATTGTTGGTTGAATGGCGTTAGGCACAGAACGCCTGGAAATTGCCTTACGATGATTAACAGATTTTATATGTTTTTCCAATATATCCTTTTTAACCCAATTTACTCGACAATTACAATGCTTGCATATTAAATTATTCTCCTCATTTATATACAAGCCGTGGCCTTTGTATTCGTCTGCTCTTCGCCGAATATTGAGGATTGTACGGCCCATGTTATGTGGCTAAAAAAAATGTTATTTACACACCGATCCTTTAAAAAAATATATCCACTTCCGCAGAAGTTTAACACACTTACTTTGAAACGGATGGGTTCTTGACAGAATTTGGATTTTTAGATTAAGATTTTACTATTTTTTTTATAATATCGCCACTTATTAACAAGAATTAAACAAAAACAATTATGTATTTTGAATATTTTATGATGAAAGTACAACACAAAAAAATCAACGAAAGATTTCTCCGAAAAGAGAGAAAAATTTTCTTACCCAATGTAAAAAAAATCCAATAGCAAAATTATTTCGTTTTTAGTTTATGGCAGTTCATCGTGAATATATAGAATATGAATTCTACTGTAGTAAAAAAAAATACATTTCGTAAAACATCTACTGCAGCATGCTGGAATACAGCTATTGTGAACTACAGCGCATATGAATTTGGCACGTTCACAGTTTTAAATAAAATTGATTTTTCGAAAATAAAAACTATTTTTAGACTGTTTTTTTTGTTGTTTTAGCATATATACGCGTATTACATGATTTTAGCAAAATTTAGCATCTATTATAAATTTTAGCATATATTTAGCATTTATAGCAAAGTGCTAAAAAAACGTGTCTCTAAATATCAGCAAGAAGCTCAAATTTATTCTTATAATCAGACCTATCACAGATTCCACGGGATCGTAATTTTAACGAAGAATCGAATTCCGTCGGAATTAAAATTACTATCACAGATTTCGACAGAATCGAACGATCGTGTTGCCGTGTTTGGCGTATATTTCGAAAATTTCGAAATTATTTATAAACAGCTGATGTGTGTAAAAAGTGTTTTTTGTATGGAAACATAAAGTGTCAAAATTTATAAATTTATAAAAATCCTAAAAAAAATTAAAAAGATAGTATTGGTTTTTGTTTAAATGTATTTGAAGAGGAAACTCGTATGGAAGTACATAGAAATCTGAAAAATGAAAAAAGATATTTGATAAATATGTATGATCCTCTAAACTTAGATGATATCGCATACTACATAGTCTGCACAATTAGCAGAGTTAAATGAAGTCACTGATGAGGACGATCCTACTCCCCCCAATCTACGAAATGAAGCTATTACTATAAGAAATAATGTTATGAATTCATTATAAATATAAATATGCTTTGGAATTTGTTAATTATACAAAAAAAAAGTTGAAAACAGTCTAAATTACTAACAATAAAGAAAAACCTGAAAGTTAAGATTAATAAAATTACATATTTATACAAATCAGTAAAAATTCTTTATTGAAGATTAGATCTACTGATTTCTAGCGATGTTTATCATTGCAATTTTATTCTAATTTTTTCAACAGCTAATTCCTCCATACGTTTATTGTGTCTTTTTGTCTCTTCCAATTAGCTTGTTCAAGATCACAATGTTTGTCTATATAATATATAATTTATTTAATTTATCATAATTATTACTATTGTTTTCTAGAATTAATTTCATTTAATTATGTGCATTATAAAGAATTGAAATAAATATTTTGGCAGAATGCAGGAGGTCAAAAATTTTGGAAATTAAATTAATATGAGTATGTTATTTTTAATAAAAATTAATAAAATTTTATAATTAATTAAATTTTTATTTAGATATGTACATTATCATGGAATGATGGATGAAACAATGGGGAACAACTGGAACGAATCAATTGGAAATTTAAAAGATTTATTATTTATAAATCTATATGATTTATAAAAAATTTATGTCAAAATATTAAATGTCAAAACTATAAAAAAAAATAGTAAATAAAAAATTGTAATAGAATGAAATTTAAATGGTTTTTTATTATACCACTAATTATACCAATATACCATTACAGCAATATACCAATTACTTAGTGGGCACCAAGCCAAAGAACGGTGTAACCAACGGTGTAACCTACATTTCTTGGAGTGTTCCATTGCAACATAGAAAACTACATAGGAACCAACGAATACTTTGTCGTGTCAATTTTTTTTGCCGTATAACACATAAAACATACAACGAATACAAATACACGTGTATTGGTTATCTAATTGGTATATTGCTGTAATGGTATATTGGTATAATTTATTGGTATAATAAAAAACCATTTAAATTTCTTTCTATTACAATTTTTTATTTACTTTTTTTTTAAAAGTTTTTAAATCATATAAATTTATAAATAATAAATCTTTTAAATTTACAATTGATTCCTTCCAGTTATTCCCCATTGTTTCATCCATCATTCCATGATAATGTACATATCTAAATAAAAATTTAATTAATTATAAAATTTTATTAATTTTTATTAAAAATAACATACTCATATTAATTTAATTTCCAAAATTTTTGACTTCCTGCATTCTGCTAAAATATTTATTCCAATTCTTTATAATGCACATAATTAAATGAAATTAATTCTAGAAAACAATAGTAATAATTATGATAAATTAAATAAATTAATAATTTATAACATTTTGTTTAGTAAATTATAGATGTTGATTTATATTATTATTTTGTTATACAGTTCATTATGATTAAAATAATATTAAATGGCTAAAATAATTAGAAAATATTATATATTAATATAACTATTAATAATAAAATAAATTTATTTACCTGAAAATAAATTCAGAAAATCGTCAATCACATTTCGTACGTCGTATTTATTACACGATAAAACACAACTAATTTTTTCACTTTTTTGTGTGAATACACTTTGTGTAAACATGCCTAAATAAATAATACAGTAAAAAACTGTACGAATTTTATTTTTTGAATAATCTCTTCTAAGTATACCAATTTAGTTTATTATAGTTAAGTGTTATCTGTTAGAAACAGTGTAAAAAAAATATTCTATACAAAAAATATACCAATTCGATTGCGGTGGGCGTATTTTTTAGTGAAAAATATTGAAAAAGGAACAGTTCGGCTTTATTATTGTTGTTTTACGTGTATTTTTTTGTTGTTGTTATTTTGACTGTTGACTATGTTTTGGAGGGAACCCACCAAGCCAAAGAACGGTGTAACCTACATTTCTTGGAGTGTTCCATTGCAACATAGAAAACTACATAGGAACCAACGAATACTTTGTCGTGTCAATTTTCCTTGCCGTATAACACTAACACATACAACGAATACAAATGCACGTGTATTAGTTATCTAATTGGTATATTGGTGGAATGGTATATTGGTATAATTTATTGGTATAATAAAAAACCATTTAAATTTTGTAACGCGACCGAAACCATTTTAAGACAACTACACAATTTTATTAAAATGTTCGAATGTTACATTTATTTAATATTTATTTTACACAATTAATCAGCTCGATTACGTATGGCGTGTCGCCTGGTGAGTCGTGTCGCCTGGTGAGTCGTGTCGCTTTTTTCGTCGTGTCGTTTTTTATTTGGTATTCTGTTAGCTATACGACACGACTACTTGATTTTACAGATTTTGATAGTAAATCATAGATGTCGTAATACTCGTTTGCTAATTATTTGTTGTCACTTTTAAATTGTATTCAGTATTTTTACAATTTTGAATAAAAAATATAAAATTAGTTTTGAATTAAATATATAAAATGGTTAAATACAGTGTTGAAATGTTTTTATCCAACCCTCACCAACCCTAATAGGTTTTGTACACAATTTAATTGTGGAGCTATTTCACTAGATTTTTTCTTAAAATCGGTTGATGTTATACCTCCCTTATGAAATCCTTTTGCCAATGCAAGATTTCGCTCCATTAAATTTACCAAGCACTCAAACTGTTTTTTATTTGTTAATTTTACGCTAAAATTATTTTATTTTACTATTTTAATAAACAAAAACCTCTATTTTAAATAAAAACTTACATTTTTCCTTCTTGTCGGAGAAATAAAATTACACGACTAAATTTATCATTTCAGTCGACTATTGTCGGTTACAGAATACCAAAAAAAACGAGGTTTGTCGCATATACGACAATTGTCGTGCAAAAAACGACATCTATGTTTGCGAAGCGACATTTATTTTTCGACACGACTTACAGAATACAAATATTAGACTGTCACTTCATACGACACCTGACACGCCATACGTAATCGAGCTGAATAATTTTAAACTTTATTTTTGTTAATTATATTAGATTATTTTTGTTTTGAATTTAGATTTATTAATTAAGTTTTGTGTGTTAATTTTGTTGATGTTTTATAAATGAACTTATCGCTTGTGACTTAACTATTAATTATATAATAGTACTTTCCGACTTAGGTCTTATTTTTACTCTGATCTGCATTGTTTCAGATCTAAAGTAACTCTGACTTCATTGTTTCAGATCTAATTAAACTCTGACTGCATTGTTTCAGGTCTAAAGTAACTCTGATTAATTAATCGTTAGTATAAAATTTTTACAATTATAAATGTGATTATCTTGTGTTTTAATTTTGCACTCGAATTGCGTTGCACTTGAAAAATAAATATAATTTTATAAAAGTTATTAGAAACAAAGAATTAATTTTGTGCGAATTATACAAATATTAGTAAATGATAAAATTAAATCAAATGGTCAAGAAAAATAAATGTAATTTAAAATATTAAATGTAATTTGAAACTTTTGTTTTTTCCGATTATAGAATTTTGTATTTGTTGATTAATGCAATTTTTAGTTCGTTGCACTTAAAAATTATTACTGACCAAATTTAATAATTTATAAATTTTATTGCTGATTATTTAATTAATTAATAATTGCAAGAAATTGAGTCACGTGGAAATGTATTTTGGGTTTTAGTAGAAATTGTTTATGTTTAAAATTTGCTTACTGATTACTATAAGAATACCTTATATGATAAATGATGGACTATGATGACGTCCAACCATTACACCATCACCCCTATGAAAAGAAAATTTTATGGAAGATAAAATTTTCGTTATAGATAAGTCGTACGAGTCAGTTCATATATAAAAAAAATTATTGATTAATAGTTTTTTTTTTTTATAGTAAAGAATTTTTTCAAATTGTTAATAAAATTTTTGGAAGAAAAAAAATAGATTTATTCAATCTTGTTTAGAAAAAAAAATTATTGTCTTTTAATTAGTATAAATATATATATATATTTATAGTTTTTATTATTATTTTTTTTGTTTTTATTAAAATATTTATTTATTATTATTGTTTTTTAAATATATATATTTATACTTTACAATTTTTTCCATTACTTTTCTTTACTTGACTTTATTTTACTTTGTTATTAAATTTAAATTTTTTTTTAATAATAATTATTGATTTTTACTTTATTTATTTAATTTAAGTTTATAATTTTCCTTTTTTTACCTTTTAAATTTTTTTTTTTATATGAATCCAGATTTATGAAAAAATATTTTTTTTTTTAATTAACTGCAAAAAAATTTTTTTTTTTTATAATATTTATTTTTTTTTTTTTTTTTTAAACACCTTTATTGGTATGGTTACTACAATCTTAATTACAATAATTAATTTATTAGTATTGTTGCCAAAAGTACTTATGTATGTATATAAGCATAAACTTGTGTGGGTTTGCTGCACCAATATCCAGCTCCCTAAATGTAGATGTACTTTTCATCAACTTGTTGTTACATGGTTAGATCATGCGGCATTAAGCGTTTAAGTCGTCTTATTTCGTTGGTAGTATCCAACAATTGTGTGGCTTCGACGTTGGGATGGGCAACGAGTCTCATTTCGTGTTTTATAGCAAATTCACGTATGATCTCCTCTACCTTTTTTATTTTTAAGTCTTTGTGTATCTCTTCGTTAGTCACAAACCGGTAAGCGTTAGTGATCATGCGAAGAACTTTATTTTGGGTACGTTGGATTATGTCTCTGTTGGATCTATGAGTACAACCCCATAGTTGCACACCGTACATCCAGATCGGCATAAGAATAGACTGGTAGACTAGTCTTTTGCAATATAGGTTCATTTTGGAATGATGTCCTATAAGCCAGTACAATTGACGTTGTTTTATCCGGATCTGTTCGGCTTTTTGTCTAACGTGGTGTTTCCAGTTTATTCTTGAGTCTAGGTGAAGGCCTAGGTATTTTGTTGATTCAGCCTGTGGTACTTGCCTTCCATTAAGGTATGTGTGAATATTGTTATTTTTACGACGCAACGTAAAAGTCACATGGACTGATTTTAATTCGTTCAATTTGATTTTCCAATCTGCTGTCCACCTGCTAACATCGTTCAAGGCTCTTTGCAGTTTTTCAACTGCTTTGGGTTGAGATTCGTCTGTTGCCATAATTACAGTGTCATCAGCGAATGTGCCAATGAATGTGTCTTCTGTTGTTGGTATATCTGCAGTGAATAGCAAATAAAGGAAAGGTCCCAGCACACTTCCCTGTGGGACTCCTGCTAGGGTCGGATAAACTTCAGAACATGCTTCCCCATGTATAACTCTGAACTTGCGATCAGAGAGGTAAGACTCCATGAGTTTGCAATAATTTCTCGGTAATATTTTGCTCATCTTATGAATTAACCCTTCGTGCCACACCCTGTCAAAGGCCTGTGATACATCAAGGAACACAGCTGGGCAATATTTCTTTTGTTCCAGTGCTTGCTCTATGACATTTGTTATTCTATGGATTTGGTCTATAGTAGAATGATTATTCCTGAATCCAAATTGGAAATCTGGTATGTTTAGTAACGGTTTGAGTCGTTTAAGTATCACTTTTTCGAATAGCTTTGCTATGGTAGGAAGCAGTGAAATTGGTCTATATGATGATACATCTTCATCAGGTTTGTTGGGTTTTAACAGCATAATTATTTGGGCCGTTTTAAAGCTGCTTGGTACGTGTTTTAAGCGTATGCAGGCATTAAATAAGTATACTATCATGATGATTGCTTTGCGTGGCAGTTCCTTGAATATTCTTGGTGATATACCATCTATTCCCGGTGCTTTTTTTGGATTGAGATTATTGTCGATCGCTTTGGCGATTTCCATTGGTGTAACCTTTTTGAAATCTTGGTCTAGTTGATATGTTGGTGATATATCAACATTGGAATTTATATCATGTGGTTTGAACACATTTGCTAGATGTTGTGCAAACAGTTGAGCTTTTTCATTGTCCTGACGTACCCATATACCTTGAGAATTCCTTAGCGGAGGTACTCGTGTTACAGGCCGTTTGAGTAGTCGTGTCGCTTTCCACAACGAATAGTCTTTATCCATATCTGGACTCAGCCCACTCAGGTAGCGGTCAAAGCTTTCTTGTTTGTAATTCTTAATAAGTTTGTTGACCTTATTACTTGCTCGATTGAAAAGTGTCTTGTCAGAAGGATTTCTGGTACAGTGCCAAATTCTCCTTGCCTTTCTTCTTTCTTTGATTAGCTCTCTTATTTCAGCTGGGTATTTTATTCCACATGCCGCCTGGTATTTTGATGCCGGAGTAGCATGGCGAGCTGCTATTCGAATGTTTTCAATAAGGATTATTGTTTGTTGTTCTAATTCTTCGTGAGTTTTAAGGCACACTTTTAGGTTGACTGTTTCCTCTAATTTTTCTCGGAACAAATCCCAGTCAGTATACTGATTAGTGAGATTCTGCTTTTGTTTTACCGTTATGACTTTTGCATTCAATGATAACAGTACAGGTGTGTGGTCTGAAGTTAAATCGTGTATCCCCTCTGCTTGAGAACAGCTTAGAGAAATACCTTTTAAGATAAAAAAATCAAGTAGATCGGGAATCTTCCTTGGATCTGTTGGCCAATAAGTTGGTCCACCTGAGGACAAGTAGTCGCATTTGCTCTCGTTTATGGCCCTTAGCAATTCGTTACCTTTTCCAGGTGAAATTAATCTGGAGCCCCAAGCAGTATGTTTAATATTGTAATCTCCACCAATAATAAATCTTGGACCGAGTTTATTAAACATGTGGTTGAATTGAGATTTTGTTGGTGTATGTCGCGGCGGGCAATATGCCGCCACGATGTTTAGATTTGCCTCGTTGAACTGGATCGTAATAACAGTTGCCTGAATGTAGTTTTCCCGAATATCTTCTTGTTGGTAATGTTTGATATTACTTTTTATTAATACAGCTGATCCTCCCCTTGCTCTTTCGCTTGGATGAGTTGTCCAATATGAGTCAAATCCTCTTATTTTGATGTGGCTTTTGTTAGAGAAATGCGTTTCTGAAATTAACGCAATATCTACATTGTTTGTATGAAGGAATATTTCTAGTTCTTGGGCTCTTTGGTTAAGCCCATTTGCATTCCAAGTTATAATACGTAGGAATGAGTTAATCATTTTTTAATTTGTTGACTTTTTTGTTTGGTGGTTTGAAGCTTTTCCAATTTTTCCACTCTCTCTGTTAACTGACTAAGTGTCTGTTGAATCTGACTGAGCATTTTAATAATATCATTATTCTGTTGCTCGTTATTTGTTTTACTCTGTTCATTATCTTGGTGTGGTTTGTTAACAGTTTTTTTGCTGTATTGCGCATAGGTAATACCGGATGTAGCTGTTGTGATTGCTGATGCTTGAGGCTTAGCTACATTTGCTTGCATCCTTTGAACAGCAGAAGTTTTTTCGTGTGTTTGACTTTTAAGTTTTTTTTGATATACTGGACATCCTTTGTAATTGGCTGTGTGACCTTTGCAATGACAAAGAGCGCATGTAGGCTCGGTCTCACGTTTTTTTTCACATTGTTTTGTGTGATGGCCATCGGCGCATTTTACACATTTAGAATGTCTGTGGCAAAAGCTTTTGGTATGCCCGAGCTGCTGGCAATTCGTGCACTGTGGGATGCCTTTTGCCTTTTTTGGTGCTTCGATCTTTACGATGCAGTGTGCTAGAGCTTTTATGTTGAAAACGTCTTTGTTATTTTCTTTCTGTTTAAGATCAACGTAAAACAGAGGAAAAGTTTTCCTTGTTCTAACGCCGTCTATTGTGATCATTTTGAAAACATTTGTTATATTTTCAACTTCATGACCCATTTTTTGTAGGTCGGTTTTTATTTCATCCATGCTTATTGAAGAAGGTAAACCCCTTACAACAAATCTGTATAGTTTATCACTCTTTAGCTGGTATGTATGATATTCAATATCTCCCAGCTGATTCATTGGTGATTTTTTAATTTCTGCTAACAATGATTTTACATTCCTGTATTCTGTTTCAGTTTGTACTGTTATTTTAATGTCATTATTAGATAATGCTTTGAATTTTGGCTCGCCTGTAGTTTGTAAGACTCTCTGACGAAATAGTTCAAAATTGTTAATGTTGCTCACATTAATTGGTGGTGGCAATGGTATTTTAGGCTTGTCCTGTTTTATGACAGTGTTATTAATATTGGCGCTTGGGGGCGTTTTGGTATGCGTCCGCCTGCGTTTTTTTCTGGTTTGTTCCGCTTCTGTAATTCTAGTTGATGAAGTAGTTGTGGGGAAACGCCAAGATGTTTCCTTTTCTACCAGCTCCTCTTCTTCACTAGCTTCTAGCGAACTGTACCTATTTGCCAGTGGTAAACTGGGTTCTTTAAACGTTTTCATCTCTTTGTGAGATGCTGTTAGCTCGGCTTTAGCTGCAGCTAATTCGCTTTGAAGATTCTTTATAATATCCTCTTTGCGAGCTGTTGCTAACTCGGCTTGAACTGCATTTAATTGACTTTGCAGCATCTTTATGACTTCTGCGGCTTGCTGGAGGGTTGTTATTGTTATTGTGTCGGTATTATCTTTTGGTTTGTTTTCAATGGTTTCTGGTGCCTTTAAATTAGCACAGGATGACGAAGTACCTGCTGGTGGACTTCTTTGTGTTTTTGACGTTCTTTGAAAAATGTCCGTAAGGCTACCAGCGGAACCTGATTTTGATTTCTTGTCCATCACTGTAAAGTTTATAGTGCAATGCACTCACTTAACAACTGACGTATGCTTTTTTTTTTTTTTTTTTTTTTTTTTTTTATACACTTAATGCTTATTTGGCATTTTGTGACAAAATTAATAAAATGTTTATTTTTATTATAACAAAAATACAACAGCAAAAAAATAACTTCATTTCACAGCAGTTTATTGCCCGCCGCGACATACACCAACAAAATCTCAATTCAACCACATGTTTAATAAACTCGGTCCAAGATTTATTATTGGTGGAGATTACAATATTAAACATACTGCTTGGGGCTCCAGATTAATTTCACCTGGAAAAGGTAACGAATTGCTAAGGGCCATAAACGAGAGCAAATGCGACTACTTGTCCTCAGGTGGACCAACTTATTGGCCAACAGATCCAAGGAAGATTCCCGATCTACTTGATTTTTTTATCTTAAAAGGTATTTCTCTAAGCTGTTCTCAAGCAGAGGGGATACACGATTTAACTTCTGACCACACACCTGTACTGTTATCATTGAATGCAAAAGTCATAACGGTAAAACAAAAGCAGAATCTCACTAATCAGTATACTGACTGGGATTTGTTCCGAGAAAAATTAGAGGAAACAGTCAACCTAAAAGTGTGCCTTAAAACTCACGAAGAATTAGAACAACAAACAATAATCCTTATTGAAAACATTCGAATAGCAGCTCGCCATGCTACTCCGGCATCAAAATACCAGGCGGCATGTGGAATAAAATACCCAGCTGAAATAAGAGAGCTAATCAAAGAAAGAAGAAAGGCAAGGAGAATTTGGCACTGTACCAGAAATCCTTCTGACAAGACACTTTTCAATCGAGCAAGTAATAAGGTCAACAAACTTATTAAGAATTACAAACAAGAAAGCTTTGACCGCTACCTGAGTGGGCTGAGTCCAGATATGGATAAAGACTATTCGTTGTGGAAAGCGACACGACTACTCAAACGGCCTGTAACACGAGTACCTCCGCTAAGGAATTCTCAAGGTATATGGGTACGTCAGGACAATGAAAAAGCTCAACTGTTTGCACAACATCTAGCAAATGTGTTCAAACCACATGATATAAATTCCAATGTTGATATATCACCAACATATCAACTAGACCAAGATTTCAAAAAGGTTACACCAATGGAAATCGCCAAAGCGATCGACAATAATCTCAATCCAAAAAAAGCACCGGGAATAGATGGTATATCACCAAGATTATTCAAGGAACTGCCACGCAAAGCAATCATCATGATAGTATACTTATTTAATGCCTGCATACGCCTAAAACACGTACCAAGCAGCTTTAAAACGGCCCAAATAATTATGCTGTTAAAACCCAACAAACCTGATGAAGATGTATCATCATATAGACCAATTTCACTGCTTCCTACCATAGCAAAGCTATTCGAAAAAGTGATACTTAAACGACTCAAACCGTTACTAAACATACCAGATTTCCAATTTGGATTCAGGAATAATCATTCTACTATAGACCAAATCCATAGAATAACAAATGTCATAGAGCAAGCACTGGAACAAAAGAAATATTGCCCAGCTGTGTTCCTTGATGTATCACAGGCCTTTGACAGGGTGTGGCACGAAGGGTTAATTCATAAGATGAGCAAAATATTACCGAGAAATTATTGCAAACTCATGGAGTCTTACCTCTCTGATCGCAAGTTCAGAGTTATACATGGGGAAGCATGTTCTGAAGTTTATCCGACCCTAGCAGGAGTCCCACAGGGAAGTGTGCTGGGACCTTTCCTTTATTTGCTATTCACTGCAGATATACCAACAACAGAAGACACATTCATTGGCACATTCGCTGATGACACTGTAATTATGGCAACAGACGAAGCTCAACCCAAAGCAGTTGAAAAACTGCAACGAGCCTTGAACGATGTTAGCAAGTGGACAGCAGATTGGAAAATCAAACTGAACGAATTAAAATCAGTCCAAGTGACTTTTACGCTGCGTCGTAAAAATAACAATATTCACACATACCTTAATGGAAGGCAAGTACCACAGGCTGAATCAACAAAATACCTAGGCCTTCACCTAGACTCAAGACTAAACTGGAAACACCACGTTAGACAAAAAGCCGAACAGATCCGGATAAAACAACGTCAATTGTACTGGCTTATAGGACATCATTCCAAAATGAACCTATATTGCAAAAGACTAGTCTACCAGTCTATTCTTATGCCGATCTGGATGTACGGTGTGCAACTATGGGGTTGTACTCATAGATCCAACAGAGACATAATCCAACGTACCCAAAATAAAGTTCTTCGCATGATCACTAACGCTTACCGGTTTGTGACTAACGAAGAGATACACAAAGACTTAAAAATAAAAAAGGTAGAGGAGATCATACGTGAATTTGCTATAAAACACGAAATGAGACTCGTTGCCCATCCCAACGTCGAAGCCACACAATTGTTGGATACTACCAACGAAATAAGACGACTTAAACGCTTAATGCCGCATGATCTAACCATGTAACAACAAGTTGATGAAAAGTACATCTACATTTAGGGAGCTGGATATTGGTGCAGCAAACCCACACAAGTTTATGCTTATATACATACATAAGTACTTTTGGCAACAATACTAATAAATTAATTATTGTAATTAAGATTGTAGTAACCATACCAATAAAGGTGTTTTAAAAAAAAAAAAAAAAAAATTTCACAGCAGAGAAATGTTGCCTAAGCAAAAAAAAACTCAGCCGTTATATGATATTTTATTTCTTTCTATTATATTTTGTTTAAATATTTTAATTTATAATATTGTTGTGTTTTACTTGTTGTCACTGCACAGGCTAAAACTGAACTCTTTTATATGAATCCAGATTTATGAAAAAATATTTTTTTTTTTAATTAACTGCAAAAAAATTTTTTTTTTTTATAATATTTATGTTTTTTTTTTTTTTTAATATTGTTTTTGAGAAAATAAAAAAAATATAGTTATAGTTATTCATTTTTGTTTCAAAAGGAATTTATTATCTTCAACTCTACTTTTAAAATTTGAATTTTTTTTTTTTTAGTAATAATTAGTTTTGATTGCCGTGTGGAAAAAGTTTACTTAATTATAATTCAATTTTATTTGATTTATTTTTTTTTTTCTTATAAATCTTTTAATTTTTTTTTTTTTTTTTTTTTTTTTAATTAATAATAACATAAATAATGACAATAATATTTTTTTTTTTACTTGCGATTTTATTTTGCCTATTAAATGTAGGGCTTTTAACTTTATTTTGCCTATCTGTTGTAGGGCTTTCAATTTTGCCTATCTGTTGTAGGGCTTTTTTATTTTGCCTAGTAAATGTAGGGTTTTTTTTATTTTGCCTAGTAAATGTAGGGCTTTTTTTATTTTGCCTATTTGTGTAGGGCTTTCAATTTTTCCTATCTGTTGTAGGGCTTTTTTTTTATTCTGCCTAGTCAATGTAGGGTTTTCCTTTTTTCTTTTTTTTTGTTTTAAGTTGTTATTTAATTTAAATATCTTTTTTGTTATGAATTGTGATTCGCAGTCATCAGAAATACTCAACTCGTTCCAAAGTTCCATCATGTCCTCGCAGGCATTAGTCACGAAAAATTATGGGGTATATGAAAATCGTCATTTTCATTACCCACAATTAGTTTCCCTAATGTGGTTCCTACTGAAAATTTTATCTTCACTTAAGGATATCAACTTTGCTCCAGCTGTGGGATCAATTAGTTGTTCATCTTGTAAGCAGTATAATTTTATGATACTTACATCGGTGCCAATATCGACTAGGAATTTTAGAGAATTTTCTATCGAAATTTTCTATCTGAATTACAATTGATACTTTCTGAATTACAATTGATGTTTTCTGAATAGAATTGACGTTTTCTGAATTTCAATTGGAAAAGGTGTAGTTTTGGGAAAAAATATTCACACAAAGTCAATATTTATGATAAATAAAGAAAAACCAGTCATTTTGAATGGTGCGGTAAATCTAGTGTTAAATAAATTGGAGTTACGGTAAGATTTTTCAATAATTTTTTAAAACATCACATAAATATTTTAAGAAAAATAACAGTATCTTGTGTTTATAATTTGACAAATATTTCAAGTAATTTTAAAAATTTATCCTCCTTTTTTTCAAAAATTATTTATTAAATTTACAAAATACAATTTAGGATTTATATGATTCAAAAGCATATTTAGCATTTTTAACATTAGAATAAATAATATTTATATTTATGGTCAATAAAAGAAAAAAACAAACAACGGTGAAATTTTAATAGCGGCTATTAGCACTGATCATTGGTTTAATTAAATTAAAAAAAAAAACTCTTCTTAAATTTTGCTCGAATTTTACGCGTAAAAAAGCCGTACTCATTTTATCGTGAAAATACCAATTTTAAATAGATCTCTAATTGTTTTTCATGTAAACAAAACTTTGCTAAACAATTTATATACTCAAACCATATTATTTTTTTTTCATAAAATAATTTGTTAAGAGAGTGAGTTGAGGGAAGGAGTGATTTGGCATTATTATTTAGATACGTGAACTTAACCTTATTAATAAATGAACTTAACTTAATTTACGCTGCGTTCTTTGTAATCGGTTTCATATATTTTTGAAGTGATAACTTCTTTGGGCGCGTTGTGCATTTTTTGGTTGATAGTGAAATTGACTGAGCTGAAAGTGAAACTCTCGGCAACGTCACGCTTGTTCGAGTGAGGTCGACTCGAGTCGACTAAGGGATCGAGACAAGTATAGTCAATGTGTCGCTTGGCTTATGGCGATAAGAGAGCACAACACATCAGTCGCATTCAGTATTGACATGAACACAGTCTGTGCCGTACGAATACGTTTTAATGAAGTGATACGTTTTTGAATATAATACGCGCGTGTACCTATATTATATAACAAAATATATTGTATGTGTATAAAATATATATAATTATAATTATTGCGTATACATTATTCTGTTAACTCTAAAAATGAAACAACAGGTTTATGGTAACTGACATATGAAATGAATATTTTAGATTGAAAATTTGTTAAATATCTATAAAAAAACTCCGTCAATCGTTGTTCCATATTTTGTTGTACTTTCGTTTGGATCATGCGACAAATCCAAATCTTATGTTGATTTCAAAAAATTTACTAACGGCTTTGATATTTGTTTTGCGAAATCAACATAGAAATCTCCACTCAAAATCATTGGCAATGCATAAAGGTTTTCTTGGAGAAGAGCAGATGCTGCTTTTGTATAAATAAGTAAATTTTAATGGATGAATTTTTTTAGTATTATTTTTAAAATAAATGTAGTAACTAACGCTTGTCTGAGCTGAACGAGCTGAACATTTTTCTTACTAAAAACATACAAAACTAATAATTTCACATAATATTTTACATATTAAATGCTAAACGGTTAGAAATAAACAGTATTATATAGCAAAAAATAAATATGAAAAAATGAAACAAAATAAAAGAAAAAGAATAATTCTTACTAAAATTGTCTTTGTGAAATTTTTTGATTCACGTTAAATCAAATTAAATCGTGTAATAAAAGAACGGAATGATTTTTGTAAATCGCGTTATATCAAATTCGCTCAAAAATAATTCGGGCAAAAACAGAACTAGGTATTTAAAAAATTTTACGAGAAATGCAGTTGAACTTTACTTTAGTTTTTGTTTGATACAGGTACGCTACATAATAACAGTTTTTTAAATATCTTTGAATATTATAAATATAATACATTATTTTATTGCCATTACCCTCTTTTTCCGTTATAAGCCGCGGCTTGTTAGTGAAAAAAAGTTTTATTTTTTTCAAAAATAGGCTTAATAAAGGAGTGCGGCTTAATAAAAGAGTGCGGCTTATACAAGTTCTTAAAATTTTATTTGGCTATAATAAATATATTTTTTAATATTACCTTAAATTAAATTAACGAAAATTAAAAAAAAATTGTTTGTTATTATTAATTATTAGAATATTATCATTATTATTTAAATTATTGAATTTAATCACTAAAACAACAGAAACACTTGACTTATGTTGTAAAAATAAAAAACTCTATGTTATATTGTACCTCATTGAGTAAATAAATACAATGATACAAATATTAATACAAAAAATTATAGTAACAAAAATTGAGCGTAACGATAGTTTATTTGCCTATGTAAATATAAGAACATTTGGTATGGATGAGTATAACTGAAAATCTTCCTGTATATTAAACTCTATGCATAAACAAAAAGAGAAGATTTTTTTTATATATGACTTTCTTTAACTATGATCGCTTAGTGTTGTGTTGTTTTAAAAAACTTATGCTTGCCTAAAAATACTTTATATCTAAATCTGTATATCTTTCATATATATAAACAAAAAAATAAATATCGTTAATAAGTCTATGACAAAAAACAATTAACTCTATGACTTATGATATTCGGATAATGATATCAAAAAATATCCGAATACTCGGACACCTAAAATTGAACAAATTATCCGGATAATTTGCTATCCCTATGTATAAATAAAAATTGAATTTACATAATAAAATAAAAGTCATATACAAATTTTTACAATTTTTTTACAATTTTTTTACAATTCTACAATTACATGGCAAGCCCATATTATACGGATACAAATAAAAATTTATTTTTGATTTAAAAATTTGAGTTAAACAGTCAAAAAATATCCGCGGCTTATAGAGGGACGCGGCTAAATAAAGAAGTGCGGCTTATTAGAGTTTTGCAAAAACTTTTGGTAAGCAATTACCTCTAATAAGCCGCGGCTTACAAGCGGAGTGAGGCTTATAACGGAAGAAGAGGGTAATTCCTTTTAACACTTTAACATTGAACTTTTATACTATGCGAGTTTCTCGCAAAACAGCCCGACATCACAGCACAAGCGGTAAAAAAAAACCCGGATCGAAAAAAGACCGGTGTTGATAATGGCTGCGTTTGTTGTAATCGGTTTCATATATTTTCATACAGCTTAAATTTTTGACATTTCTTATGCAGGTTGCGTTATGTATTCTGGATTGATTCTGCTCGGGGTATTAATGTTGTGCAATTATTTTACGATGCATAAATTACTACTACAGTTTTAGTTTTTTTTTTTTTAAAAAACAGAAAACACATTTGATAAAAAATCGAAAAAAAATTCATTCTTTTTACAAATTGTTGCTAAAATAAATACTGGGAAATTGTTATTGGTAGAAAATTATAAATAGTGGGAAGTCGAAAAATGTCAAACTTTATTTCCAATCAGACAATACTTTAATTCATCCATTGTATTGTTTCCTTTCTTTTGGTGATCTAAAATGAATTGTTTTATTCAGTAATTATTAAAAAAATATTGGTAAAAGTAATATTAAAAAGTTAAGATAATAATAAACTAATAAATAAAAGATATTTTTTTAAAAATAAATATTTGGTAAGTAATATGTAATATATATAGTAACATAATTTTAAGAATATTGGGTTTGTCAAAAAAAAAAATATTTCGGCGTTTTCTGACCTCGTTATTGTATTGAAAGAAAAACATAATAAAACCGATAGACATTTATATAAGTATGGGTTAAAATGTGAATAAAGTTTACAGAATTTAGTTTGAAGATATCATGTTTTTATAATTTATTTATTTTATAGCAGTAATCTTTTTGTTTTGTTTAATATACAAACTATATTATATATATTTATACTTTGAACTAATAACCAAATATTTGTCATTTAAATATTTGTACATAATTTTATGGTTAAATGACTTCTTGTTGGATTAATTTATATTTTGTGATTCATCCATCCGTATGCTCTTCAACTTTTATAACTGCGATTGTGCTGACTATACAAATGGCAACCATATTTCTTTTCTTTATATGTTTATAAAGGCAATCTTGTTTTTATTGAATGTAATTATATATAGAAATAAATTTTATATTTTGTTAAAAAAGGTAATGATATTTTCTACTAAAAAATTTTGATTGAATTAATACGATTTTTTCACTTTAAAAAATTATGCATGATTATTCTTAATATTTTGTTTCTGTGTTTATATATATAATAATAAATATAGTGAAATATAAATTTCAATATATAATTTTATATATCGAGGTAAATTTAACATTTCTTTATTAAACAAAAAATAATTCAAAAATTATCTCATTAAAATATGTTTTAGATTGTGAAATGATTATTAACATATTTGTAAAAAAAAATATATTTTTTTAAACAAGGTTTTTTTTTAAATATTTTATGTGTGATTCTGTGTTGTATGCATATGGTAAGCAATACTTCTAGTCAATGTATAGTAATAGAAAACGAAATATACGTAATAAAAGAAAAAAAACTGTTAACATTTTTTTTTTTTTTTTTTTTTTTTATATCAAATAATCATCTTCAATGCTTAAAATTCATAGAAGCAGTAATAACAGTTTTAATTTGTATTTTCTTATTTTTTCATTTTCTTTTTATAAAAATTCAAATTGCTTTAGTCTGTTTTTTCTAGTTTAGTTAAGTGTAGTTTCTACTGGTCTTATATATTCTTAACTTTTTTTTTCTACAAAATAATTTAAAAAAAAATTAAGTTTTAAGTGAATTAATAATGTATTGTTGATTTTTAATTTAAATTAAAGTTTTAAAAAGTATATTTTGTTTTAGTATATTTATAAAATATAATATATATATGTATAATAATAAAATTATAACTATATAAGAAGGTAAAAATAAATTGTGTAAAAGAAAAGATATAAGTTTAGTTTTTACATTAGCCACGAAATCAGTTCAAATCAAATTAATGTTTATGTTTTGATCCTTTTATTGTTTTTTTTTTATTTTTTTTCTTTTTTAAATTATAACTAAACTAATTAACAACTATAACCACATAATTTTTTTTTAATACATTTTGTTTTGTTTGTTTAACATATTTTTACAGAACAGGATTGAAGTTTTATTTTTTGAAAGTAACTAAATAAAAAAATAAGAAATAATAAAACACTAATCATGGCAGTTAATGTTTATTCAACAAATGTTACCGCAGAAAATTTATCCAGGCATGATATGCTATCATGGGTAAATGACTGTTTAAACGCCCAATTTACAAAAATTGAAGAGCTTTGCACAGGTAAAGCACAAAAATATACTTCATTATTGATTACTCATTGAATAAAAGATTTAATTATTATTTCAAGTAATAACAAAAGTTATAATAAAACTTAATTTTAGGTGCTGCGTATTGTCAATATATGGATATGTTATTTCCCGGTTCTGTTCCAATGAAACGAGTGAAATTTCGTACAAATTTGGAACATGAATATATTCAAAATTTTAAAATATTACAAGCGGCTTTTAAAAAAATGAATGTGGACAAGGTAAATAATTGTTTATTAATGTTTAGCTTTTATATTTTATACATTCTTTAAAATTGTGTAGAGTACATAATTTTTTATATTTTACTTCCTTAAGTAAAACAATGAAATCAATCAAAATTGAAATTGAGTAAAATGAGAAATAAATTTTATATTTTCTTATTAACAAAATTTAGATAATTCCTGTTGATAAATTAATAAAAGGACGTTTTCAAGATAATTTTGAGTTTTTACAATGGTTTAAAAAATTTTTTGATGCAAACTATGATGGTCGTGATTATGATGCAATGGAATCACGTTTCGGTTTTGGTTTAGGTTCAGGTGCAAATTGTATGGGTGGCCATCATAATGATATAATGGGGGGTGGTGGTGGTTTAGGTTATGGCGTTGGAGGTGGCAGTGGTTCTGGAAGTTGTGCCGCCATTGCAGCTATAGAAAAACCTAAAATGCTACAGCCACGTGCTTCAAAGATGCCGCAACATAGTGGCCTAACAACTGCAGCTGGTCACAATAATCATTCAGGCAGTTAGTTTGAATTTTCTACTTTTTTTCTCTTTATTTTAATTTTTACTTAAAAAACAAAAAAAAATCTTTATTATTATAACTATAGCGTGCTAGTTGTTTTGTGTTTGGCTTTTTGTTTCAATTAATGTTTTGTTTCTTATTAAATATACTTTATATTTTTTTTTTATAAATATTACATATAGCACATTTATCTTATTACTTATATGTTAATCACATTAAAGATATATAAAAGAATTGGAGTAGAAATATAACTGACCGAAAGACTATTATAATATATAATTTAAGTGTTTATTTGATACAACATTTAAACCATATTCATAGCGTGATCATTTTATAAGTTATTATCCAATATTATGCTCATTAAAAATGTTAATGTCTCCTGCTCCCTGATTTTATTATTTATTTAATTTTATGTTTACTTAGTTTATTATTTTTATAATTTTTTATTTCTTTCAGATAATATATTTTAATTTGAGTGTGCGATTTTTTTAGGATTCTAGATTTTTTTATTATTTTCCCCTTTTTTAATTTTTATTTATAGATAATACCAATAGATAAACTTATAAAAGGTCGTTTTCAAGATAATTTTGAATTTTTACAATGGTTTAAAAAATTCTTTGATGCAAATTATGATGGTCGTGATTATGATGCAAGTGCTGCACGTGAAAATTTACCAATGGGTTTAGGTTCGGCTGCTGCCAGTGGTGGTGGCTCTGTTAAAAATTTATCAGCACCTAAAAAACCAGCAACATCACTTGTTGCTACAGCGACTCGTGATAGAGCTTCCAAGCCAAGTAGGTTTTTTTTTTCGTTTAATTATAATTTTTTTTTTTAACAATCATATTTTGCCCATTATGTTTTTTTTAATTGTTAATTTTATGGTTTTGGATTTATTTTACTTATATAAAAAGTTTGTGTTTTCCGGTATTCTTAATATTATTCTTATACATATTTAAGAGAAAAAGCCATACATTATTTAAGTTATTTCATATGAGTTTTAATTATAAATTAAAAGTCGCAAATGATTTATACAGTAATTTTTACGGTGTAGTATTTATAAATATATCACTTATACACTCAAATGTAACTAATATTTTCAAAGATTTTATTTTTATTGTTCAAAAGAATATAACTAACATTCATTTTATATAATTGAAACAATACATATAAGCGCATTACCTAATTATTAATTATCTTATTTGTTTGAACACTGATATTATTTAATTTATTAAATTAATTTAATTAGTTAAATTATGTATTCGTGTCAAAATTATAAATTATATGCATTGGGTTAAAAAAGTTAATTAATTTTAAAGCATGTCATCGAAAGAAAAAGTTACTTAACTTAGTTCAAACGCATTATACAGATTATTGAATAATTTTTAATTAAAGAAGAGAGCTTTGTGTTTAGTTGTCATATTACTTTAATTTTTAACTTAAATTTTAAACATTATCTGAATCAGCATAAGGTAAAAATTACTGCATATTTTTCAAAAAATTGATCTACAAATATGTTAAACATTTCCTTATGTACTATTTGCCGATGTTTATCTATTAACATTGAGAAGTGTCATGATTCGGTTTTTTGAAATTTTTGCATAAATATAACACTAGCGATATCGTTGAAATTTGTATCTAAAGGTATTTGTTAACTTGTAGCGTTTCTCAACTGTTGTGATATACTTTGTTTTATACAAATCTTTTCTTAAAAATAATTTATCTAATATTTTATTAATCAGATTTAAAAGATAAATTGCTTCTAGGCGACATATAGCGTCGCCCAAATATATTTATTTCTATATTCTTAGGATAAATGAGAGAACAAATACCGAAACAATTTTTATGTTGTTGAATTAGGCTTATAATACTACAGTGTTTGTTTCTTCTGTAATTGTTATTAATAGTGAATTATTTTTATAAATATTTGTGTTTAATATTTTTTAGGTAATTTATTAATTATAATTGTGTTAATATTCTTAAATTTTTATTTTGCATTTATTTGCTATTTATTTAACATAGGAATTAAACATATATATGCTTCGTTAGTTGCTTTATCTTGCATGATAAATTTTTATTTTATTTTTATTTAATTTATCAGTCTTTATGCTTGATTAACTTGAAATTAGTCATTAAATACTTGTAATATTAATTATCAATTAAATGAATATGGATAATTATTATTATTATTGCCTGGTTGTTGTAGACATTTAATTTGTTATTGATTACTACTGCAATTACATTCATGCTTTTCTGTTGCCTTGGTTTTAAATTTTATTTTATTTTTCTTATTATAATTTTTTTTTTTTAAATTTATATTGGTATTTTTATTTCTACTTTTTTTCTTTCATTTTAGTGTCCAAAGTACCTCCAATAAGAAATCCACAATTGGCACGTGTACCACCTACAACCAACAAAAAAACGGAACTACCAGCAAATAATCAAGTTTCAAATCAACAAATTGATGAATTAAATAACCAGGTAGCTAAAACTTCTTTATTTTTGGACAAATCACTCTTAAATTATTGTTGTTTTTTGTGTAATACATTTTAGTTGATGGATATGCGATTAAATTTGGAAGGTTTGGAAAAGGAACGTGATTTTTATTTTAGTAAATTGCGTGACATTGAAATATTGAGTCAGGAAGCTGATGAAGCAGCTCCAAATCCATTAGTTCAAAAAATATTGGATATATTATATGCAACAGAAGTGAGTATAAAAAATTTATATGAATAAAAATACAATGAAATTTTTGTGTTCTTTAGGTTATCACATAATTTATATGTTGTTGGCTCTCTGTTTAGTTTTACTTTAAAAATTTTATTGTATTTTTATGACTAAAATGCAAAATAATAAACAATTAATTTTATAAATTTGTCAATTTATCATAATAATTGAATTTGCAGGATGGTTTTGCACCACCAGATGAAGTAGGGCCAGATGAAGAAGAATATTAAGTCTGGTATAAATTAAGTAAAAATAAAAGAAGACGTTATAATACTAAACAACAATTAAAGCATTATAAAAATATATATAAAATAAAATAAATACAATTGTATAAGAAAGATAAGTTGGAAAAGAATTCATTGATGAAGGAGAACAATTGATTTTTTTTTTCTTTATAGAGCTTTATTTTTCCGTCGGTTTTTTTAAATTGTATATTGATGGTTTTCTTTACTAGTAAAACTCGAGATATCTTTTATTGTGTTTTATATATTAATTTAATTTTAATCAATTAAAATAAACAGCCTAAAATCTTTATAATTTTTACCTTTCGCATATCTTTTGTAAAATAATCAATCATTGTTTATTATTAATCCAATATATAACATTAAATTAAGTAAAATAATATTGTAAAATTGATAATAATAGAAATGATATTTTTTACACAAACTTATATTGTTTTTTCATTTTATGTAATTATCTCTTATTAATGAATAAACTAATTTAAGTATTATATAATCAAAAATAAGCTTTTTTGCATACTATAGTTAATACTTTACTATTTAAGTGAAATAAAATAAAATAAATTAGATTGCTGATGAAAGAATTATAAAAAATATACTCATTAATAAATAACTAAATGAAATAAACATAAACAAGCTGTAAAGCGAAGCATTTCTTTTAAATTTTGTTCTCAACATGAGACAAATTACAGCTAGATGTTTTCGTTACTTTATATTTTTTACAGAAGCTATTTTTTGGTTTTTTTTTAAATATAGAAGAAAATTATTCTTCCTAATTGCCATTATGTTACTTTTTTTAATCTTAGTAGTTATACTAATTTTGTTATGAAAAGTTGAAACTATAAATCATTTTTAATAAGTGCAGAAAAGCTTAATAAAAGTCTATCTTTATTGACATTATGTTTGAATTAATCATTATGAAAAAAAAATAAATATTGTTGCTTAGATAATAAAATTAACAAGTTAAATTAAAATATATTAACATGAAAAAAATTAAAGTAAAAATACAAAATTTAAAAAAAAACGTATCGATTAAAAGTTAAAATAAAAATATTTGGTTTAAAATAATAATTTTATACTAATTTTATAAAAATTTATTAATTAATGTTTTTGTTGTAAGCGGAATAAAAAGAGAATTATAAAAACACAAGACTATCCAAATAATTTTTCTGAGTAATAATTAGAAAAATATTACGCTTTATTTTATATATAACTATCCATTTTTTGCAGTTTGTATTTTCAGAATTAAAGAAATAAAGAATTATGTTTTTGTTTAAAAGAAAATTTAAATTTTTATTTCTATATAACTATAAGGACTCTTTTAAATTTATAAATTAATTGATTTGTAACTAACGTACAGCTTGTTGAATCGAAAGCTGTTTGTGAGTACCATCACAGAATGGACGATTCCTTGTTTGTTTACAATTACATAGCCAATAATCACCAGTCTTTTCAACTTTAAATCGGATCGGCCTGAAAGAAATTTTATTTAAATAGAAAGAAATTTATTTAAATTTTATTTTTCATACCTTAATTTGATTTTATAGTGAACATTTTTGTGCGTACCATCGCATAATGGTTGTGTTTTTGATTTTCCACAAAGACACCAGGAATATTGTTTATCTAAAATATAATATGCATTTTTTAAATTTAAGATAATATAAGCTTATTAAGTTTACGGCACATTACCTTGCTCTAATGATATTTTAAATGGTTTTTTATCATAAATTGCTCCATTTTCAGATTGACTTTGGCTGCTTTGACAATTTTCTAACACGTTACGGGGTATCTCTTTAGTAACAATTTTACTACAAAAGAGACGATAAAACTAAAAAAATATTTCAATTGTTAACATTAAGCAATAATATTATTATATTAAAATAAATTAATTAATGGCAACTTACTGGTTGATAAAAACGATTTATTTTTGTTAAAAAATGCATAATTGTTAATTATCTTGTGTCATTTACATTATGTCTCTCTTTATATTCTGTCAGATATCGTCAGATTTGAATAGACATTTTTTGTAAAGTGGTGTAGTGTATTTTTTATTTTTGTTTTTCATTTTTTATATTTTCACATTTGCTTTGACAAAACTAATTATATTTTTATATCAAACAATTTTTGATAATATTCAATACTAATAATAAAATAAATATCATAAAATACGGGAATCACACTACAAAATTAAACATAAAAAATTTTGACGTCCGTCATTTAATTTTTTTTATATTATATATAAAGTAGTAAATACAAAAAATGGCGTGTGATATGTCAGACATCAGAAAATTACAATATGACATTCATAAATATTCAAGTTTTTCAACTTCATATTTACCAGAGTAAGTATAAATAAAATAAGAAACAGTTAATTAAACTAATTAGCAAAAAACCTTATAAAGGACATTAATTTAGAACACGTTTTTTGCTTAACTAAATTACGTTGTAGGCGATCGTGCTTTAATTTCTCACGTTTTTATTTACTCTGGTTTTTTATAAATTTGGCTTGATTTATTTAATACATACATCTTAATAGTAGTTTAATTTATTTTAAATATTAAGTGTATTAAATATTTAATTTAAAAGCGTTTTAAATTTGTTGTATTACGCTTTTCCTGCAGGCATATACGAGAAGATTGTCCTCATAACCAAACGTCAAGATGGTCGTCAAATACCAATAGTCCACCACAATTTTTAATGCTAAAACTGCAACGTTTATCGGTCGTCAAACGCATTAAATTCGGTAAATATGAAAAAACTCATGTGTGCAATTTAAGAAAATTTCGTATATATGGTGGAATTGAAGAAGACCACATGGTATTGCTTCTCGAAAGGTAAGTTGATTTTGTTTACAATATAACCGGCTTAATTTAAAATTCACCGGTTTTTCAATTTCTTTTAAATTATAGTGGGCTTAGAAACGATTCAGTGCCAGAAACCTTTAATTTGAGATGCACGATAGAAACTGGTGAACTTTTACCTGTTATGTTTATAAAGATTATGCCATTGTTATCCTGGGGACCAAGTTTTAATTTTAGTATTTGGTACGTTGAATTACAAGGAACCGACGATCCATTATTTATAAAAACAAGTTTATATAACTACAACATGGTAAGTTTACAAAAATATATATATTTAATTAAAGTTTTGTTAAATTGAATTATATTACAGTTACGTGAAGTCGAAATAGTTCGATTGTGTTTAAAACACTTCCGTCAACAAGGTTATGATGCTGCGTTTAAGGCACTGCAAGAGCAAACTCAAGTTGATTTAGAACATGAAATGATGAGCAACTTGCACGACTGTTTAATAAACCGTGGAGATTTTCGAAAAACTGAAGATTTCGTTGAGAAGTGTGTGCACCAAGGTCTTATGGATGGATATTTATTAAAGCAGGATTATAAGGCGTCATGGGTACTACAAGATACAATCAATTCAAATTGCCGGCCCGGTATGCGCGGTGGACATCATTTAGTTATCGATACTGTTAATAGTATGATGTACTTATTTGGCGGTTGGGATGGTTTTCAAGATTTAAGTGACTTATGGTGCTATGATATTGCTAAAAACGCATGGACTTTAATACACGACCATACAGAGAAACATGATGGACCATCGCCACGATCCTGTCACAAAATGGTCTATGACCCCTATAGTGAGCAAATTTTTGCTTTAGGACGTTATTTAGATATTTCGTTTCGAACCAAAGAACATACCAAAAGTGATTTCTATTTATTAGATACTACAACTAAAACATGGTTACAAATATGCGATGATACGAGTCAAGTGGGTGGTCCACAATTAATCTTTGATCATCAAATGTGCATCGATGTTGCACATCGTAAAATATACGTTTTTGGTGGAAGAATATTAACTGCACTGAATATTGACGAAATTTCGTCAGATCCTCAATATTCTGGTTTATTTTCATATCATATTGATACAAACACATGGACGCAAATTTTAGTTGATTGCAGTCATCCATCAGCGTCAATACCGGGAGTCAATAGTATTAAATCACGAGTAACACATACTATGTTATTTCATAATGTAAGTTTTTTAAACAATAACAAATATGATTTTTTATAATTTTTTTTCTCACAGAAATATCGTAAATTGTACATTTTTGGGGGTCAACGTAATAAAGAATATACAACAGAATTTATATCATATGATGTTGACAACAATACAACACAGCTATTAAATGGTGATCATCATAGCCAAGAAAGCAGAAATGTTCCACAAGCAGGTTTTACTCAACGTACAACAATTGATTGTGAACGTGATGAAATTTATGTTTTAACAGTAAACTTTTTAAGTTAACTTATTATGCTTTCTATTTAAAAAAAATAATTTTTTGTTACAGAGTTTAAGCAAGGAAAAGGAAAGACGTGGCTTAAATATAAATTCATTTTGGGTATTTTCATTACGTACAAATGAATGGACCTGTATTTATCGAAGCGATCATTCTAATGAAAATTGTTTAAGAGCCCCAAACACGACTACAATGTGTTCAGAACCGTGCCCTAGATATGCACATCAACTGGTATATGATTCTACGAACCGTGTACATTATTTATTTGGTGGAAATCCCGGACGTAATACAACACCAGATATTAGATTAGATGATTTGTGGGTCCTTTATTTAAATAAGTCAGTATTTAAGATTTTGTTTTAATTTAAATTATTTAAATATTTTTAATTATTTATTAATAGGCCTAGTAGGCAACAAATTTTGCGCCACTGTAAATATTTAATAAGACGTCTAGAATATGAAGAAATAACTAAACAAGATCCGTTTAGAGCTATAGAATATTTACAGACAAGTTTATCTGATATTATTGACCATGATGATCCTGATCAGTTAGATGAATTTCATAAATTAGCTTCTTTACTATTTAAAAATGACGATCAACAGATAACTGAGCAAACACGATTGATGACTGTACCATTGTGTGGGCTAAGAACAGGATCTATGGCTGGCGATAGTGCGGGTGCTGTTAGTGGTGTATTAAATTCTTTTTATGGTGGTTTGGCTGATAATTTATGTAAATATTTAATTATTGTATAAATAAAAAAATGTTATACAAATTTTATATTAAATTATTTATTCTTTAAAATAGCTGATCAAATAATGGAAACATCATCATCGTCATCGTCAGCTAGTTCAATTAATTGTGGCACTTCAACCGGCCTAATGAGTGATGCATCAACAAATACTGAAAATATATGCGCAGCTGGAAAAAATTGTTTAGGTTTGTTAGCTGAACAATGTATATCAAAAGGAAATTCAAAACATTCTTTACTAACATCAAACGGGCCAACAGTTGCATCTACATCATCGTCTACCAAACAGAAACCTTTAGTAATGAAACGTAATTTGTTGCATGAAAACGATGATACTACAATGTCGTATGATGATGCTACCAAAATAACTGTTTATAACATTAATCAAAATAAAACTAATAGAAAATTAGTAGATGATCAATTATATATAAGAAAAAACCGACGTTGTCTTCTATTTAATAAATTGGTTAATTTAATGCCGGAGTCTATGGTACAACCAAATGAGAATCTCAGTGACTTTGTTTTAAAATAACCGGTTTCTTCCTTTTTTATTTCAATTTTTACTTTTTATACCAAATTAAACTGCTGATATGCAATTTAAATTTTCGTTAATCATTACTGTTATCATTTTTTATTGTGATTTTCAAAACGAGAAAAGCCAAATAATTTTATTTTTCGTTTTATTATTCATTTATGTATTTTTTTGTTTTATTTTTTCAATTTTGTTTTGATTAATAAGTAATAAAGTAATAAAAAATAAATTCATTACCCACTGCCTTGTTGTGCTGTTGTTTATATGAAAAAAAAATTAATTAACAAATATTTGGTAATTTATATTTATAAAAATCAATAATTATCTTAGGTAATAATCACTGTTATTTTTAGTTATTTAGATTAAGATTATTTTTCATTTTATTAACAATTTTTTTTTTTTTTTGGTGTTTAGTAGAAAAAAAAAACTTAATAATTTAATATTGATACCACATATTTTTTTTCTTATTTCGGTTTATTTGTAATAGAATTTTAAAACAAAGGTAAAAAGTTTAAGGAATAAAAAGACATTTTCAAAATGAAATTCTAACCAAAAGAATCTTTTTTCTTATCAACAAACATGTAACTATAAATCAATTAAACTAATGAAGGAAATTAATTAATTGCAAATATAAAAAAAAGTATTTTTATGTGTTTTGATGTCTTAAATATTAAACATAATAAACAAATAGAAATTTTATTATACGTAAATAATTTTTCTTTACAATCAAAAATCATTTTAGAAAATTTATAAATTTGTAATTCTATGCTGCAAAGTGTGATATAAAAATGATAGTGGAAGGTTTTAATTTTTGGTAAAACATAATTGTTTTTATATATTAAATTTTTATTTATTACGTTTTACTATCTTTTCACCATCTCATCACAATGACTGCTAATTTTATTAATTAATTTATATTATATTTAATTAACTATAAAAGTGAAAAACAAAGTATAAGAACAATTCTTATCTTAAAAATGACTCAAATCATGAAAATAAAAATTCAGACTAAAAATATTAACAGACAAGTCTAATGTTTTTGTTTTATGATAAAACCAATAAAATTATAATAATATTTTTATTGTAGTAAATTAAATTGCTATTTTGAATATAAATTAAATTAAGGAAAAAAGCCAAATGTTTGTATTTTATTTATTTTAAATGTTAATTTAACAGAAATTTTAATATATCACAATACTCAATTTAAATTGTTTATTACATTAATAAAGGTTGCTGTTGATGCTGTTTTTATTTTGCTTAGTAATTATCAAACTAGACAATAATTTTTTTCTATTAAAACTTTTCATAACTAAATATAAGATTAATTTGCTAGCTAAGATTTTTATTTGGATTGTATTTAGATAATAATTAAATTATATATTTATATATATATATATATATATATATATACAATATTATATAATACAATTACAATATAATATTATATAGGACGCTTTGTACACAGCATCACATTCAAGATGCTATTTAATATTTGAACTTGTTAAATATTTTATGTAATTAATTATAATAAAGACTTTCCTTGTGGCAAAACAAAAGATTTATATTGAAGTTTTAACTTATACTGTTTTTTTTAAATTTATAAGAAGAAATGTAGAAAATTTAATTAATATTTTGTATTTTTAAATTTATATGCGGAATATCTTAGTTTAATATACTGCTAATTATACTGCTTAAGATTGATAATGTATAAATATTTATGGTTTTTTCAAATAAAAATCATCTTTTAATTTAGTTTTCATTGTAAATATTTTGAATTATTTTAAATTTAATAAAAAATAAATAAATACGAATAATTATTTGAGTTTTAAATAGCTGATTGGCATAAACATTAGAAAACAGTAAAAAGGCATACAATTGAATAAACAATATAGACAAGTGACTTAATAGTTTTTATTAATACATTTTGTAAAATCATAACGTTGCGTTGTATATAGGATATCATTTACTTTTGTTTAGCTATAAACATGTTATTAATTTTAAATTAAATAAAAACATAAATAATTAACAGAAATTCAATTAAAATTAAAAATAAGTTACAAATTCGCATTTATTTAATAAAAATAAAAGTATTAATGTGGATTAGAATATGCTTTGAGAAAGCAAAGTTTAATTTCATCTTTAAGATGCATTTATAAGAAAATTTATAAAGATTGTGCATTGTTAATTGATAATCTTTCAATAATTAAATCTTCTAAAATATTGGATTCCGACTGATTAGCTGCTAAATTTTCCATCTCTTGATTAAATAATCATCTTTCAATGGGCGCATTCAGCGAACTCAGCAGCTGTGCGGCTGCATTGCGCTCAGTACATCGAATGGACCGCTGAGCACTGCTACTGAGCAAAAATTCAGGGTTAATTTTTTCTGTTGAGTTGCCAGCACAAAGTTTTATGCCTGAGTTATAATGGCGCAGCAAAGCCCACCAAGGCCCCGATTTGCGTCGTTAATTGGGACCGAAAAAGGGCGACACAATTTGAAACGACGCAAATCCAAATTATTTATGTACATATATTATAATAATATATAATTTTAAGGACGCAAAAGGAAAAATTAACGACGCAACTTCGAAAACAACGCAAATCGAAACGAGGCAAATCGGGGTCTTGGTGTATATAATTTTTATATAATTTTAAGGACTCAAAAGGAAAAATTTACGACGCAACTTCGAAAACAACGCAAATCGAGGTCTTGGTGTATATGACAATTCATTTATCAACGTGTCGTTTAGTTTCGTTTAAACAACGTATTAACGGCCCTATTCTGTACACGTTCACAACTCTCTACGACGGTCATATAAGAGAGAAATTAGTCATAGCTTGTGACTGCAGAATTATTTTTGTATTCTGGCGGCAGTCACAAGCTATGACAGTGATAGAAAATAGTCACAGCGTATGATCTAGTATGGACCACGTCTTAACAAAAGTCATAGTGATATTATTTTTTTGATTAAACATTTTACTAGCTTTTGTACCGTTTATTATTATTATTTTAATTACTATTCTATTATTTTACAAAAAATAAAATAAAATAAAAATTCTATATATTTTCAAAATTGAATAATGTTATTCTTATTAATAAAATTTGTTTATTAAACAAAAATTTGCTCAAAGAGTAAATGTAATTTTTGCAGATAGAGAAAATTCTTCAATTTATAATAAATAAACAATTTTCATTCTTTTGTATTGACATTTCAATTGCTCGTTTTTTTTTTTGTTTCTATTTCTTGTAAATTTCTACTCTACTGCTTACTTTACACTCTATGAGACTCGCTATGAGCAAAAGTTATGACTGTAGTTTCAGAATACCAATCCTGGCGTCAGTCACAGAATCAGTTATAAGCGAAAAAGTCACAAGCGTTTATGACTGTAAAATAGTCATAGCGCCAGAATAGGACCGTTACCTATGGCCTATGACTCTCCAGCAGCAAGCACATCCAGCGGCAAGCGATCGCTGAGTTCCAGCGGTACGCTAAGTTGCAAATTGCGGCTGAGTGCGCCGGATGCGCCCATTGACAATTGTTTTAAATTTTCTGATTAGCCTTCGTTATCTTTATTTTTTAATGAAATTTTTGAGTGACCTTAAAACAATAATCAATATCGGTACCGCCCCTGAAAGGGGTAAAAATTGTCATTTGTCTTAAATTTGTATAAATTTATATTTATACGTGCTTGATTAAATATATATGTAGACTGATATATATTTAATAATGTTGATCTGCTGCTGCGGCGATACTTTTTGGGTTTTGGGGTGCGTTAATCGCTGATTTAATAATAAATCCGGATTTTTACTTCTTTATAAAAACTTATTTATTTATTAACTTAATTTAATTATTTAATCAAACTTTTTCAATGGTTACAATTTTCTTGTTTAAATTTTTAAAAACTGACTTAAAGTATGGGTGCTACAGGTTGTTAAATTTTTTTTGAATGGTCGATAGTCGGAGAAATAGTGCCAGGGTGACTTTCTTCAAAACTTTTTGTCATGTATGGGGCGCTGCGGCAAAGACCACCTTAGATTTCTTAGATAGAGTACAAAACCGGGCTATACGATTAATAAATAATCCTGAAATCACGGATAAATTAGACTCGCTTAAGAATCGTCGGGACGTAGCAGACCTCACGATTTTTTATAAATATAGTTACGGACATTGTTCTAAAAAGGTCTCTGAAATAATACCTTCGCGCGAAAAACATGTACGGAAAACAAGGGATGTGACTACCACCCACGGTCGAGCGGTAAACTTAAGTACGGTAAGAACATCGAAGTTCCAAAACGATTTCTTTACTTGAACAGCAAAGAAATGGAACGGCTTACCAGCGTTCCCAATCCAATTTAATATCCAATCCTTTAAAACCAATGTCCACAAACATCTTACATCCCATCCTATAAATTGACATGGTAGCTCAAAGCTATTCACAGGTCGACTTCACGTCGTAATTCCTAAACATGTCAATTTCTTTATAAAAAAAAAAAAAAAAAAAAACAGTGAGTGAATGATAAGACACAGGGTCCGTTGCTACGATCAACAGAATTTGAATGAGACACAACGCCCGTTACAACGTTTGACATGATGTGAATAATCCTAACTGTTTTGCATAACGTTTTATATCAAACTGCTAAGGATTAAAAGAGGGAATATCTCTTTGAATATTCTCCAGTAATATTTTCTTACGATGAAAATTACTATAGTTGAAATTATTATTATTATTATTAATTAGTTAGGTAATACAAATATATTGACAGAAAGTGTTCAACAATTTCTTTTAAAAATCCTAGACATATGTTTGTCATAAAATCAAACAATAATTTAATTCTTTAAAATAATATGTATGCTTAGTCTCGGCAATCCTTCTTGAAAGATTTAGATAATTGGGTCATAAAATCATTTGCAAAACAATGACCTAATTCTTAAAAAATATTATGCATGTCTAGTCTAAGCTAATCCGCTTGAAAACCCATGAGAATTGTTGGACATAAAATCATAACTGAAGATTATGATTTTATAGTTTAAGAATCAAATCTTTTGAAATGCATAGGTAATTAAAAGTGTGAAATAAATGAAATCTCAAATATAACCGTAATAAAAATTTGACATAGAGCAAAGCCTTAAACACATGGTTAGTAATAAATTACAAAGTAGTAATTAATATTAAAATATATAAAAAAATCGTTGTGATCAAAATTCGGATCACAACAATATATATAAAGCAGAAACTGAAATTTTCGTGTCTGTCTGTCTTCAAATGCATAACTTTTTGACGTATTGCCAAGGCAATTCAATTTTCTATGTCAGTTATTTTATACCATTTATTTCTGTACAAATAAACTGAAACTAACTTCAATTTACATTTTTGTATCAGCCCTCTAATATATAATACATGATTAATGATGCAATTAAAATAAATAAATATACTAAATTAAAAAAAATAAATATACCAGAGAATCTTCAAAGTCTTCAGATTTAATTTCTTCCTCTAAAAGAATAGATGAAGATTCTGTACGTCTTGGAATATTAAAGCAAACTGATACACTTTTATTGAAGTCTAAATTGGATTAAATTTCCATCAATTTTCGGCAAATTGCTCATCACTACTATTTTTGATTGATCTTTTATAAATCTAACATCACAAATACTTTAAATATAGCATATATATGTAGCTCACCTCATAATAGGCTTATGTCCATTTTAAGAAATATATATACAGTAACGAGGGTTTGCGGACGATTGATCATAGGACAGTTGCTCAGAACAAAAATTTTAGTGTTTCTTTACAGCGTATAATTTTAAATATTATATGAAATAACATCATGCCAAGCTTTTTCCAAAAGTTTAATGAGTGTTTGGGATGAAGATGGCTTCCTGTTATTAATTTTGACCATCATTATGTGGCACAGGTTCTCAATTAGGTTGACATCTGGGGATTTCCTTGGCCAGTCCAACGTTCAAATCGCGTGGTCGGCCATAAATTGTTTGATTTAAAGAGGTTAAATTAATTTATTGGTATCGATTTTGTGGTAAATTCTTTCATTTAATATAGAGCAGTAATGTCCAATATGCGGCCTAGTTGTAAATTTTTGTGGCCCTTTAGAAGTTTTCAGCACACATTTACATTTATCAACTGCTTATATTTAATTTTATCGGTTGATATGTTTCAGAGATTATTATTCATCACCTTGTTTGCATTGTTTTATGAAGTTAGCATCAGTTAAAATATAGTCCATAATAATCGTGTTTCATTTTTATGCTATTCCATTATTGTGCTTGGTTTCTAAGTGCTGTTTAATAAGTTATTTTCATAATTAAATAAAAAAATTAAATAATTTACTTTTATTTGTTGTTATATTATTAGAAATAAATTTTATTTTATCATGTCGGAAAGAAAAATTGATAGTAAGAAAAGAAAAATTGCAGAAGAGAACCGAATGTTCCACAGTGATTGGAAAAATTTGTATTTTTTTGTTCAAATCAAAAACAATGCTGTATGTTTAATTTGTCGTCATTCGATTTCAACTTTTAAGTCATAAAACTTAAAAAGACATTTTGAACAAAAACATAAAGAAATTGAAGAACTTAGTGATGGCTAGAAAAAACTCAAGTTAGATTTATTAAAAGATAATTTAACAACTCAACAAAACATTTTCCAAAAACAAAATGCAGAGTCAAACGCTATTGTGAGTGCTAGTTTACGAATTTCTAACGTTATTGCAAAAAAAATAAAATGAAGCCTTTTGCGGATGGCGACTACATTAAAGAATGCATTGTTGCAGCAATTGAAGAAGTATGCCCAGAGAAAATCAGTTTATTTACTCCAATAAGTCTCTCTCATCAAACTGTGACCCAAAGAATAGACGGCATTTCAACTGAAATTTATGCAACGCTAGATAGAGTTTCCAAAATTTTTTTGTATTTTTCATTAGCTTTGGATGAGACCACGGATATAAAAGATACTGCAAACTTGCAATTTTTATTAGAGGAGTGGACAGTAAAATGGATGCAACCGAAGAACTTCTCGATTTTGTGAGTATGAAAGATACTACAACCGGAATCGATATAAAAGAAGCTGTTATAAACTGTGTGGAAGTTCATCAAATTAATTTAAAAAACCTCATAGGCATCACAACAGATGGGGCGCCTTCAATGGTAGGAAAAAATGACGGAGCTGTTAATTGAATTATGGAGCATATAAAAGCTATGAGACAATGTTCTGATTTTGAAATGTTCGTTTGCCATTGTTTTTTGCATCTTGAAAACCTATGTGCACAAGTACTGAATATGTCTCATGTCATGTCAGTCGTTAATAATGTAATAAATTTTATTAAACATAATTCATTAAAGCATCGACAGTTTCAAGAATATTTGCGAGAACTTGCGACTTGTTTTTTTATGCTAAAATTCGTAGGAAACTGTTAAGCTTTTGGAAACTACGAGAAGAAATACGCATTTTTATGAACGAAAATGGCAAAGATATTTTTGAACTTCACGATGAGCAATGGCTTTTGGATTTATGTTTTTTAACAGAAATAACAATTAAATTAAATGAACTAAATCGAAAATTACAAGGAGAAAATAAATTAATTACTTACTGCTATCACGATATAAAAACTTTCGTAATAAAACTTAAGCTTTACAAAAATCAACTACTTTCAAATAATGCGGTTCATTTTCAATTATTAAATGAATTTAAAAGTGACCGCAAGGATTTTAAAAAATATGCTAATAAAAAACGAAAAAAGATTCTCATACATGGAAAAATATGAGGAAATGTTTAAAATATTTTTAACTCCATTCAACGTGGATGTGGAATTATCGCAGCCCAATTTTCAAATGAAACTTATTGATCTGCAATCAAACATGGAATTAAAATGCTTATTTGAGAAGAATAAATCAGAGTTCTACCAATAATATCTATGCGAAGATAAATTCTCTACGTTAAAAAAATTGATTATCTGATGAAAATTTGACTAATCAACTACGATGTGTATCCTCTAAAATAGCAGTGGATATAAAAAAAACTATCAAAAAATATTAAAAAACAAGTGTCGCATTAATTACTTTTTAGTTTGTTCTAAAATAAATATTCAAAATTTACTTAACTATTAATAATTTTTTTTTTTGGCCCAATAAAGATCAATGATATTATATTTGACCCTCCAAACGATTTCAGTTGAACATCACTGATATAGAGCTTCAACAAAAATAATAATTTTTACCATTTTGGATGGGTGGCATGGAGCCACGTGGTCTTAAAAATTACTTCATTTTTCACCGGTAAATGGTTTTAAATTGAGGGTATTAAGTGGTTGGCCAATCAAGGGCGGATCCAAGGGGGATCCTAGTAATTCATTTTGGTAATTTCTCATTAGTTTGACCATTATTATACGGGAAAAACAGATATAATCAATCACAAAAATTAAAAAATAAAATTTAAAACACGTCGAAATGCTAAACCATAAAATAAATTTATGCTCGCAGCCTAATAAACATGTTAATTGAAACTATTAACTCAATTAGAAATAACTGTTATAATGAATTTGATAGTATCTTCAAAAATGTGGCAAAAATATGCCAAAATTTAGACATTGAGAGCCAAACAAAACGGTAAGTCAATCGAGGAAACTTTTCATATTCAAATCCAATTGATTATTTCAAGAAAACAATTTATATTCCAATGTTGGATAATATCCTTGTAGATTTAAACGATAGATTTTCGGAACAATTGGATAGTTTTCTGGAAACAGGTTTTTTAATACCATCAAAATTAATGAGTTTTGAATTAACTAATTTAATGATAAAAGATAAAATTGAAATTTTAGCATAAAAATTTGCAAGCCTCATGAACGAAGATAAAACCACTTTCCAATATAAATTGTATTCCGAAACTGTTCAATTAAGACAATTACTTAAAACGGAGAAAGCTTTATGTACAAATTTGAAAGAAACTTTATTATACTTAGATTCAAATATATTTCCAACAATGATAATTAGAAATTGATAAAAGAGATTTTGATGATTATGTTTGTATGAGAATTATGTTGTTGAAGTAGACATGATCTGGATGATCCTCTGAGCTTTCTGCACCTTAATTTGTTAATTTAATAGATTAATTATTGAGAATAATTAATATTTTTGTTGGTTATATGATAATAATCATAAAATTTTATTGTAGTTGTATAAAATAATAATATTTTGCCAAGAATTTTGGTTTTTCATTGAGTTTCTTTTTAGATTGTTGAAGAATTGTGTCAACTCGAGAGCGAGTTGTTAGTTTAGCCGTGATAGAGCAACTTTGAATTTAATAAATAAATAAGAAAAATAATAAAATAAAAATAGTAGGCGCGATATCTTGGATATTGAAGAACTACTTTAAATTGTAAATAAAAAAATAAAAAAATAGTAGGCAAGACATCTCGAATAATGCAAATCTACTATAAATTATGAATATAATGAACCTAGACCATATAAATCCATATTATATGGTCTAGGATAATTAATAATTATCGTAGAAGTCTTAGAAGTATTTAAAGAGTTTGGGTATAAAAGGACAATCAGAAGTGCTAATGAAACATTGAGCGCTCTCAGCCGTTGTTTTGCTCTAGGTGTACCGCTTGAACTCAGCGGTCGATTGCCGCTGGATGTGCTTGCTGCTGGAGAAAATATTTAGATTATTTTATCCATTTATTTAAAATTTATTTATATTAGTCTAAATATGTGTGTAAACGAAACGAAATGACACGATATGACAAATGAATATATATTAAAAAAAAAACTTTGCGCTGGACAACTAAGCATACAAAATTAACGCTGGATTTTTGCTCAGCAGCTTACTCAGCTGCTGCACTGTTTACTCAGCGGTCCATCCAGTGAACTAAGCGCTATACAGTTGCACAGCGGCTGAGTGCGCTGGATGCGATTCTGTGTGCCTGTCGTTGTAATACGGCTCTGAATTATCAATAATATTATATTTAATTAAATAAATAAAGCAAAAAGTAATAATTGATTTATTATTTGTGTTAAATTATATATATAAAAAGAGCGGTTGCTCTAAAACAGTGTTTCCCAACCTTTTTTATGCCATGCCCCACCAAAACTTTCTAACATTCCTATGCCACCCTTATGTAATATATACATAATTTTTAATATTCGAAAGTGTAATTGTTCTCTGAAGGAACTTAAATGATATGTTTAAGGGAGAAATTATTAAGAAATTGCTGAAAAAACACAGTAAGTAAATTTTCAAAACATATGATGGAGCACTGAAATTCTAGTACGAAATAATGTAAGATTGTAATGAACGATTTTTCTATAGTATTATAATGATACAGAATTATTTATTTATTTTAAATTTAATGGGATCCTTGCGATTGATGCTTGTTACAAAGAATTTTTATGTTAGACTCCAACTTGGATAATTTCGGCCTCAAGTCTCCCCGCTGAGCTATGTCCAGCCGATTTCTTTTTTTTTAGCAGTAAACCGTTTAAGGCACTAAAGCAACATTCTGGTAAATATGAAGATGGAAACGATAACAATAGTTTTCTTGCATATTTAGTTGAATTTGGATATTTCGCTTCTGTTTCGTGTGGCTGCAACATCCAAATTGGGAAATCAATTAGTTTTAAATCAGAATATCTTTCTTTAAAATCGTACGATAGCATTTTTAAATGGTCGACAATAACAACTATAGCGGTATCAGTCAGTTCACATTTTTGGAGCCAATGAAACTTTTCAAAAATTTTCTCGCATGTATGTATATTTCTGGCATAATTCAATAAACGTAATGTAACCAAATATCTTAGCTTTGGCATCAACAAGAGTTCTATTTTTTCCTTGAAGTTGTTGATTTAATATATTTAGTTTTTCAAAGATATTGGATAAATAACTTACATATTTTTTACCATCGGCCATTAACAGATACTTCATTTCAGGTTTGTCACTTAAAAAAATACTAAGGTTATCAAATAGTTCCATAAATCTGTTTAGGCAGTTGCCTTTCGATAGCCATCTTACTTCAGTGTGAAGTAAAAGTTTCACATGTTCTGAATTTGGCTCTTCACAAAAAGCTATAGATACACTTTACAACCGAATTTAGTACTTTATTTAGAATAGGCGAAATATTTTGGCTGCCAAGTTTTCTCTATAAATTGCACAATGAACAATCAGCATTTTTGGTTTTTCATCTTTCATTAATTTTAAGCAGCCATTTCTCTTGCCCATCATGTTAGGAGCTCCATCTGCAGCGCAAGAAGTTATATTTTGAATTGGTATTTTATTGACAACTAAGTAACTTTTTAGCTTAGCATATATATCTTTGGCTGTAGTGGTGCTTTATAAAGATTTACAGAACAACACTTCTTCAACAAAATTCTCTTTATCAATATATCTTACGTAAGCTATCAATACGGCCTCACTGTCTCTCAAAGTTGATTCATCCATTTGCACATATTAGAAAATTTTAGTGTTTTCAATTTTTCAACAAGTTGTATCTCAATATCTTCACTCATTTCGTCTATTCTTCTGCTGACAGTATTGTTACTAAGTGGCATAGCTTTTATGTCTGTGTCATCTTTTTTCATAACAGTTTTAAGAAATGCTGATATTGATGGCTTAATTAAGTTCTCTCCTATAATATGAATTTTTCCAGATTTCGTTTAGATTAGTAAGGAAATTTGATAACTAGCCTCAACAGTACCATTGACAGTTGCAGTATAAGTGGTAAATAGAGACTTTAATGTTGCTCTTTTCTCGAATTTTATCTTTAAAATTCGAAAGAATTGCAAACCTGAATTAATATGAGCTTTATGTTTCGCCTTCAAATGTGCCTCAAGACGGCCTGGCATCATTGATTCGTTCGACAAACATTGTTGGCAAAAAGACAAAAAGTAGCCCGTTCATCATGAGCGGCGGGTATGAAACTAAATTTTAAATATTCCTCCGAATTCTGACCAATTTTTTTCTTGCTTATAGAATTATTTTGCCTTAAAATTATTAACTATAATTTTTTTTTTGTTTCTTGATATATGCATGGAAGATATACAGATGTAGATAGATAAAGCATGTTTTAAGTATAAGTATTTAAAAATAACACAGCATAGATTTAAAATCTATGATAGATTTGAAAAGTTTTACCAATATGAGTCAAGTTTTTTGTTTTAGTTATTAAATTGAATAATTTAAATAATAATTGTTATATTCTTAAAATTATTAATAACAATCAAAAATTAATAACATCTTTAATTTGACACGTTTAATGCCATAGTTTTTCTAAAGTATGCGTTTATAAAAATAAAATAAAAAATATTGTAATTAGCAGTTTAAAACGAATAATTATTTACTGATTTAATAAAATACGAGTATATTCCGAAAATAGACTTTATTTATTATTTTTATGAATTTTATGTTTTTTTCTTTTCATAAAATATGAATTACATCTATATAAATTTTAATTTTGTGTTATTATTTATTTTCTAAATACTATTCGGATATACGGACAGTGTTTGGATATTTTGATTTAACCGGATTGTTCATAAAGTCGGATATTTAGAAACTGTAGCTCTAACGGTAATTATGGGCAAAATACTGATTGCATTCAAAATAATTTGTCGAAAAGTGTGGAAACTTTTACTAAGAAACAGAATATTAAATTAATTGTAAACTAAAAAACAGCAAATCCTGAGCAGGAAAAAACAAAAAAAGTACGAAAGTTAATTGTTCGGAACAATGGCAAGTGTTGTAGCAGATTAGTATTTTCTGAAAAATGCTTTTTCATGCTATTAAGGCTTATCACTGCACTGGGTCATGCTATAATCTGTTAAAAAAAAAAACCCGTAAAACCACGAACATTGAGGAAAGGGAAACTTGTAGGACAAGTAAATACGATTCTTTTTTGTGGAAAATCCGTATCAGCCAAACTGACTTATCAGGTGTAGAATTGAGTGATTAGGCATTGCCAAATTTGAGTTGTGTGGGTGCATAGCATCAAAAAAAAGCACATGTAACAAAAAAACTTAAAGACATTGGTTAAAGTTTGCAACAGAACATTTGAGAAAACTACTTGCATTTCGGAAAAAGTGCTCTGGAGCGATGAATTGAAGCTCAGTTTGTGTAGTAAGGTGTACGTACTTAGTCTAAAAAACCAAGAAATAAATTCAAAGTACACGATTAACACTATCAAGCACGATGGTGATAACGTGATGATTTGCGAAACATTTTCTTGGTGCGGTGTTGGTCCGTTGCATCGAATCGATGGACGCATGGACCAACACGTATACACAAAATTGTTGTTGAATGTTATGGAGTGAAATTTTTCTTAGTGACATTAAAGCCACTCAAAAATGATTTCGAGTATTAGCGAATAAAAAATGCCCTTTGTAATATATTTTGACAATTTTTATTTTATTAAAATAAATTAGGTGTATACCTCTCTTTAGTATTTTCAAAAATGGGCTATTGTTTTATTATTGAGGAAAAATGGATTGTGAAAGTCATTCACTGGAAGTTGAGGATAGTGTTGAGTTATCAGGTAAATACCAGTGTTAAAGTAAAATAATAATTGAATGATTTTTTTTTTAATTTACGGTACTCGAAAATGTTTGGTATTACAGCTATCAACTGAGCATCGGCAAGCATCGATGAAAGTCTATTGGTAAAAATTGAAATTGAGGATCAAAATATTTATTTAAATCTCCGCTATCGAAAAAACAAGCAGATGCGTAAGTATGTTGTTAATTATTATATTTTAATTCAATTCATCTTTATTTTAGAAATAGAAAAAAAAATGGCAACATAATAACGTATTTGAAGCGCAAGATTTTCGGTGTGAATTTTAGATGTTGAATTCGGAAACAATATTCGAAACTTGCAAGTAAGATGTACAAGTGTTGCAGACATATGTATGTGCAGTAGACTGTGTATTGGAAAACCAATGTTACTCTCGTTATGGCAGTCATTTACAACTCATCGAATCAGAAAATAATAGATATTCAAGAATCCATCCATAGAGCATTCTAAAGTTGTATCTGGAACGCTTAGGAAATTAGATTAAATGAATTCTTAATATAATGTAAACGTAGTAAATTAAAGATAGATGTAAATTACTTATTGGTCAGATATTGACTAGATTGTAATAATAATAAATAAATGTATGTTTATTTAATAAAAAAAAAAATTAAAAGTGTGCTTAAGACCACACGACAGAAGTGAAAACTTCAACAAGGCGAAGTTACTTTTTCTATAGGTTCTATATTTAATTACATTTTCATTGTATATTACATTTAAAATATATATAATTATAATTATTGCGTATACATTATTCTGTTAACTCTAAAAATGAAACAACAAGTTTATGTTAACTGAAATATGAAATGAATATTTTTGAATGAAAATTTGTTAAATATCTATACAAAACTCCGTCAATCGTTGTTCCATATTTTGTTCTGCTTTCGTTTGGATCATTCGACAACTCCAAATCTAATGTTGATTTCAAAAAATCCACTAACGGCTTTGATATTTCTTTTGCGAAATCAACAATGAAATCTCCACTCAAAATGATTGGCAATGTATGAAGTTTTTCTTGGAGAAGAGCAGATGCTGCTTTTGTATAAATAAGTAAATTTTTATGGATGAATTCTATTATATTTTATGCTTTGATTAGGCGAGATATATATGGCTACAATTACGACTATTTGTCCGTTTTCTGCTGTACAATTCGCTATACAAATTTCTCCTATGTCTGATACATTCAACCCATATGATTGCGAATTACGAAATGTAACATCCATCTGTGATGTGACAATAGTTGAAATATCTCTGTTATTTTGTAATATAGCTACACCTCCAGCTCGATGATCAGGTCTTTTAAATTTAGCAACAAAATGAAAATTTGGAACATCGACGTTTTCTGCATTATTCATCCAAGTTTCTGATAAAATTAATATATTTGAACGTTGTGTAATACTGTCATCTAGGTCTGAAGCATGTGCTTGTAAACTTTGCCAATTTAATGAATATATTGATATGCCTTTTCTATTGGAAATGAAATTTATTAAGTTATCAGTCACTCTTTGAAGCCTGTTGAGGGATAGCTTATGTTGCCTCTTGTTGGCGGAGAGTGCTAAATCGATGGGTTTGTATTTTGGAGTAAATTGGGGTTCGATTCTTGCTGTAGCAGATTTGCTGCTATACAGTTTTTTTCTTAAATCTGGACATTGAAAATTGTTCTGATGACGACAGCAGTTCAACAGCCCAGTCACACACAACCACCCAACAGTTGAATAAAAAATTTAATAAAAAATTCGTTAAAATCGCACTTGAAATCCTATCAGATAACTTAAAGCATTCAAGTATATCGATGGCTGTGGTTGCTAGTGTGCGATGGCTTGCACTTTAGAAGTTTCGTGTTCGATTCTTCCTCAACGCAGAAATTTTTCATTATTCGGTTTTTTTTAATTTATCACTCGAAAAAGCATGACGGTGCCAAGCGTTTCACTTTCAGCTCAGTCAATTTCACTACCAACCAAAATTGCACAACGCGCCCAAAGAAGTTATCACTTCAAAAAATACATAATTAAAGGGACTACGTTCCTATCGGGTGTCTACTGGACACCTTTCGTCTTTTTTTTATTAAAATTGTTTGCAGTAAATAGAAATAGTTTTTTTTTTTTTTTTTTTTATATAATTTTTATTCAAAAAAAAAAAAAAAAAGAAACAATTTAATCACTTATCTTTTTTTTTTTTTTTTTTTTTTAATTTATTTATTTATTACAACTGAGCTTCGCCCATCTAGTAAATTATTTATCATACATAGTGCACTTTTGAAGGGTTGTAACCCATTGGTTAGTCCCAATTACTTAAATCTATATTATAACTAATATCATTTGGTTATCAATTCACCAGGTCAAGCGGCTTCCTTCTTTGAAGTCTCCTTTCTACGATAGGGTTATCTATCATGAGTCGAATAAAAACGTTTTCATGCTGTTGAAGACGTGCTACATGCTTGGATGCATGTTTCCTTATTTCGTCCTCTATGAGTTCAACTTGCAAATCTCTATGCAGGTCATCATTTCTTAAATACCATGGTGCATTGACAATACTTCTTAAGACTTTGTTTTGCAATGTCTGTATCATCTGTGCGTTTGATTTTTTTGTGCAGCCCCAAAGTTGAATGCCATACGTCCATACCGGTTTTAGTATTTGCCGGTATAGAAGTAATTTATTATGGGTTGGTAGTTCAGAATGCCTTCCTAGAAGCCAATTCATTTTTCTAAACTTTATATTAAGTTCTTCTTTTTTCTTTTTTACATGTTTCTTCCATTTAAGTTTAGTATCAAGTGTCATACCTAAATATTTAGCAGTGTTTGCGTATTGTATTTTTTGTGAATTAATATTTATTGTCATGGTATTTACTTTTTGATAGGTAAAGTTAATGTGTGTGGATTTTGTTTCATTAAGTTTGATACGCCATCGCTTGGTCCAGTTGCTGACTTCATCAGTTGCTTTTTGTAATTTTCCGGTTGCTTCTTTGATATTTTTTCCAATCGCCATGATTGCAGTATCGTCAGCAAATGTAGCTACCGTTCCTTCATCTGTGATAGGTAGATCTCTCGTATACAACAGGTATAGTGTGGGTCCTAGAACACTTCCCTGTGGTACCCCTGCATTAATTTTTTTTAGATCTGAGAAACTCATCCTCAAATTTTACTCGAAAAAATCGATCAGTTATGTAGGATTTCAGTATTTCATAGTATTGTCTAGGTAGATATTTATTTAATTTAAACTGTAAGCCTCTGTGCCATACTTTGTCAAAAGCTTGTGCAACATCCAGAAAAATCGTTGAACATACTTTTCTGTTTTCCAGAGCACTTTTAATGATGGTGGTTATTCTATGTACCTGTTCTATAGTGGAATGTTTTTCCCTAAATCCAAATTGATGTGGCGGAATTAATTCTCTTTCCTCTATTATTGGCTTCAATCTTTTAAGAAGTAGTTTTTCAAACAATTTAGACATTGTTGGTAATATCGATATTGGTCTATATGATTTTTTGTCATTTGGTGGTTTATTGGGCTTGGGTGTCATTATCACTTCGGCTATTTTCCACTGTCGTGGAACATATTTTAACCTAAAAGAACCATTAATGATTTGCTATAGTTTTCGTAGCACTTTTTCTGGAAGATTTTTAATAATTTGTACAGAAATTAAGTCATATCCTGGAGCCTTTTTTGCATTAAGATTATTATTTATTTCTTGTTTTAGCTCGAAGAGGGTTACTTTTTGTCTCTCGCATTCATCAATCTTGTGAATGAATGAAGTGTTTTCGAAAGCTGACTGTCTGGGGAGAGGATGAAATGTCTCTTCAAGATACTCCGCAAAAAGATCCGCTTTTTGCTTAGCACTTCTTGCCCAAGTACCATTTTCTTTTTTAATTAGTGGAACTTGGACCTTTGGTCTTTTTATTTGGCTGGTAGCTTTCCAAAGAGAATAATCTGAGTCTTTGCCATCGGTTAGGGTTAGCAAATACCTAGTTATTGTTTCGTTTTTCACTTCCTTTATAACATGCGTAAGCTTGTTACTAAGATGGTTAAGCATGGTTTTATTTTGTTGAGAACGATGATTTTGTAACCTTCTGCGAGCTTTCCACTTTCCGCTTTTCAGCGACTAATTCTCTTATTTCCATCGGATAAGAAGCATATGCTTTTTCGCCAGTCTGGATAACTGGTGTACTTTCTTGTGCTGCTTCTTTTATGGTTTCATTAAAATGGTCTAGTTCTTCCTCTAGTTGGTTTGTGTCTTTTAGTAAAACTCTAAGATTAATTTTTTCATCTAATATTTTACAGAATTGTCCCCAATTAGTTTTGTTATTTGTCAGTCTAGGTAAAGTTTCTTTCTTTATTATTGTTTCACTTATGGTTATAATGATGGGCGAATGGTCCGACGATAGTCCTTCACTGTTTTCTATATGTATATAGCTGTCACAAAGAGGTCTATAAGGTTTTGTTACAAAAAAGTCTATAAGGTCTGGAGTCTTCTTTGTGTCACTTGGCCAGTATGTTGGAGCACCCCCAGAGTGAAAGTCACAATTATAAGATTTTCCAGCTTCAAATAATTCTTTACCTTTAGGCGTCACTATTCTTGACCCCCAGTAGGTATTTTTTGCGTTAAAGTCTCCTCTTATAACGAAGTTACTGCTTAAAGTTTTGAATAACTTTATGTAGTCCTCCTTTTTTAAGTTATGACGCGGAGGGCAATAGATTGATGAGACATTAAATGTCTTATTTTTACTTGTATATTTAAAGTCGCAACCTGCATTATTTCTTCTTCAATTTTTGGTTCTTCATAGTGTTTAATGTTTTCTTTAATTAGTATTGCCGATCCACCCCTAGCCCTTTCCGCTGGATGAATGGCATGATACAGGTTGTATCCCTTTATTTTTATGTATGATGACCTAACAAGGTGGCTTTCTGATATTAGAAATATATCTATTTTTTCATTATGTAAGAATATTTCTATTTCCTGTATATGCTTCATGATTCCATTTGCATTCCAGGTTGCTATTCGAAATGTTTTATTTATCTTGATTTTTTGTTATTCGCTTTGCGCTTCGTTGATTGAAGTTTCTTTAATTGATCAAATATTAACTTGTTTATTTTGTTTTGTTCGTAAAGCTCCTTTCTAAGGGATTCAATGCTTTTGATCAGATTTTCAAAAATTTTATTATCGCTTGACGGAACACTTTCTGCTCCATCTTTTTTTACTGCAACCTGAGAGTATGTTGTTTTTACCTTCTATTAGAAATAGTAACTAATTTTATAAGTGTAATTATTAAATAATGTTATTTTTTGGTAAAAGTAAATTCAATATATTCTGTGCATCATTCAAACAAAGATAGTTTCTAGTGAAAGATATGCATGTATTTTTGTGAAGAAACGTATTATTTTAGGTGCTGCTATAAAAATCTATTCCTTACATTACTACAAATTATATTTAAGGTAACTATTTTAATAGCAGCTCTTAAAATAAAACATTTATTAGGTTTTTCACAAATTTTTGTTTTCAATATTATGCAATATAATATAATATTAAATTGATTAACAGTACGTTAAAAACTTATGTATTTTATTACATTATGTTCTTGTTTAACGGGAAAAGATAGATCGAAAGCTTTAAATGTTAAAACAAAATAATGACAGGACTATAAAAATTAACATAAACCTGATTTCAATTTATTCAAAATATTTATTTTACTGATTCAACATAAGCGCGCAATTCAAACGCGCCGTAACAAATGCAATTATAATAAAAGCGCAATACAAAGTCTGACGTCTCTGTTGGAAAAATTTATTTAAAAATAAAATGCAAATGCAATAAAATCCTAGACTATATAAATATCCTAGACCATATAATATATAGACCGCTAGCCGTATGTCATTTCAATATTATTGCATTTTACAAAAACGCAAAAACATCACTAGCGCACCCGAACCAAAATGGCAATTTTTTGTAACAGAACGTATACTTTTTGTATAAAATTTGTAAACTTATATTTAGTATTAGTAAACTTAACTATTAGTATTAGTGAAGTAAACTTATAATTTGTATATTTAGTTACAAAAAATTGGCATTTTGGTTCGTGTGCGCTAGTGATGTTTTTGCACATTTAAAATTTACGCTAGCAGTCCATATTTATATGGTCTAGGATATATTGTATGTTCTAGGAATAAAATAGTTACAAAAAATTAAGTTTTATATTAAATAAACTAGATGTCACTCATATAGATTTGATAAACAAATTAATTTTCATAGAATTTAAAATGTCAATTGCATCGTATTTTTTTGTTTTTAATACACATATTTATATAAAATAATTTTTTATAACATTTTTATTTTCACAATTGAACCAAATTTTAAATAATAGTGAATAAATGAAAAAAAAAATAAATATATTAAATTATTTGTTTTTTTTTATATAATACATTTTATGTCGGTTTGCAGTTTAGTCAATACTTGGTTTCCGCGTTGTGGACCCGAAGGTGTTTCATATTTTTTCCGTACACCAGCTATGCATGGTATTTTAATAATGCAATAAAAAGAATTTTTTATACAAAGTTATTAGGAAAATACATGAAATTATTTTTCTTTTTTGCTAAACAGGAAACCGCCAACCACGGATGTCTGATAATTGGTCTTTTTTTGAATATGTTGCCTTAGTATTATTTTTTATCATATTAATGGTTATTATTTGTGAGCAAATAACATATAAATATTCATTACGGTCATTATTGTGGAGCTGTTTAACATTCTTTATCCCAAATTGCTTTTGTTGCCCTTGCAAAAACAATACATATAATAATTTGCCACCATTTTGTCTTTATAATTTTGACGATTATTACAATGATTATAACAAGGACGATGACGTTGATGATGTCATTTCAGAAGAGAATTTAAATCTAAATGATAATATCGATGTGGAGTGCTTTGATGATGAAGCAACAATTCAATATTGTTGCAAGCGTGCATCTCGTAAAAACGAAAAAATAAACACAAGAAGTAAGAAACGTCTAAAATGTGCAAAAATATCAAATTATCATGAACCGGATCTAATAAGTTCAACAAACAAACGAAAAGCAGCACCACAGTTTCATGTTTATACACCTACCTGCCTCATTTGTACTAAGAAAAATCATAATAAATCTTGTACCCATACTAAATCGGTACGAAATAAATCACGTACATCACGACGATAAGAAAATAATTTTTTTTTGTTATTTTTATTTGTTTATGAAAAGAAAAACAAAACTATTCTTAAATATTATATAATTTACTAATTTTGTATGACAAATAAAAGAAAAATAAAATTATGTTTAGGCGGGAACTTGATAGAAAATAACTTTATTGATGAATATTTATTTTATCTTTTAGTTTTTACATCATTTTTTTTTTTTATAATTTTAATTAGAAATAATTCCAATTTTATTAAAAGAAGCCGATTGTAATAGTCATGCGACGGTATTTTAAGCAAAAACCTTTCAATTTAGGCAGAAAAAAAATAATTTCAATGACGTAAGTTGTTTTTAAACAAAAAAAAAAAAAAAACGAAAAAAAACTTGTTACGTTAATATCATTGTAAAAGGTGGGCATCGATTACATAATTTAGGAACATTTTAGCTCTCTTTGATTTTTATTGCTATTTTTTCCATAATTATATTATTGATATTGTCTTTATTATAAGATCGCTATTTCCTAACTAATTACTGCACATTTCTGTTTTATAATATGAATCAAAAGACTACGCCAATTTTATTTCTACTGTAGTAATACAATTTTTTTTTTTTTAAATAAAAATTTTTAATAATTATTATTAAAATAATTAAAAAAAAGGTTGAAAAGGCCGAAAATGCTTAATTTTTTAAAATAATATATATCTAAACCTCCGCCTTGTTACGTTGTTAGTAAAATATTTTATTTAGGTATTTAAACTTAACAAAAGACCATTAAATACAAAAAAGAATGCTTAAAAATATCAAAGAAATAAAAAAAAATTTGACTTTACGGACAGGATGTGTTCCTCGCAAACTGTCCGTTAAGCGAAAATCCGTAAAACGAAACTACTATTTTGTTAAAAAAGTAAATTTAATATTCGACAAACATGTCAAGAAAAAGGAAAGTTTTGTCCGTAATTGCGAATAAATCATCCGTATACCGAAATTTCGATCTTCAAAATGATCGTCATGTCCGTAACTTCGAATTTCCGTTAAGCGACCGCCCGTATAGCGGGGCACGCCTGTATTATATTTTTGATTGTAAATAGATTAATCAATATTTTCTTAAATAAATGTTGAACATTTTCTATTGCTGTAAGTATAGTAAATTAATTAGTGTATTTAAATTTTAATATAACATATTTTTTTATAGAAAACTGACATGTTTCTTATTTTCGTCGCATTGGTATTATTTAGAATTGTTAACATTTATTCACTTGTAAATAAGAAATGAATAAAGTAACATGTTATATTAAACAGGTAGATTATTTTTAATAGTAAACTTATCATATACTATTTTGAATTGCATCTGCTTGTGAATATCATAATTCTCATTTTAATCATAATTTACATTTGAATCAATTTTGAAGCTTTGTCGTTATTATGATATATGATGTTCATTATTCACTAGTGTAATAAAGTATATATGAAAATCCATTATAAACGGATTGTAGATTGTCCAAACAGCGCGATTAGTTAATTTTTAATTGTATAATGAAAATGAATATAATGAAAGATTTTAATTATAAAATTTTTGTATGACAATCTTGTAGGCATATTCGCTATTGTTATCATTAACATTTTTTTTAAATTTTGAAAAAGCATACTCCTAAGTAAATAGTTTTTTTAAACTCAAATACATACTCGTTTATAATAACTGTTATTATTATCCAATTGTATAATAATATACTATTAAGACTTGGTAATAATAGAATTATAATTTCACGGTTCTAGGACAATTCGTCCCCGTACGGTTCATCCCCGGACGGTTCATCCCACGAACGGTTCATCCAGCGGACGGATCATCCAACGGACGGTTCGTCCCACGGACACCTCATATTTAAACACCAGTTAAATTATGACATTTAAAATATTTTATTTTAAACAATTTGTTTTAAATATATAAATATATGTACCGTAAAAATAATTCTTCATTAAAAATATAACACCCTCACCTTCATGTGAATTTAACTATCTACCACCCACACCCATGCTCCCACACGTGTACACAACCCATCCTAAATTAGTCTGTTTTATTAAATAATTATAGATCTAAACAGCTGTTAAATAAGAATTCTTTATTATGATAGTTTTTTATTGTATAAAAATATTATTTTGGATGAATCGTCCGCTGGATGAACCGTTCGTGGGATGAACCGTCCGGGGATGAACCGTCCGGGGATGAACCGTCCGGGGACGAATAGTCCGGTTCACCAATTTCACAGCATAACAAAAACTCATATGCCTACTTACAATAGCAGCATAGTTTTGTCGGCCAAGGCATTGGTACCAACGTTTAAGTCATAGGCAATGTTGACGCACTTCTTCTATTAATTTTTCCACTAACATTTTGGTACGATACTAAAGATATATATAAGATATATATACTAAAGATATATATAAGACATAATACATACACGGCCGTATGAAAGATTTATATATGAGATAGAGTTGCAGCGCGTTAAAAAATGACTTGTGACGATACAAGAAACCTAATTTTTTTGACACTTGGTTCGCGATGCTCATGACATGGTCATGTCACAACAGATTTGATGAGATATTTACACCGAGAAAACGCACCGATGACAATTTTTCTAATAGAGTTGAGTCAAAACTTATAGTTTCGTTTTTATTTTTATGTTGTAACTGCGATATCTCACATAGTTTAACCCATGATACTAATATACAAGGTATGATCGATCGCGTTCTAAAACTCGTTCGTTTCTGCGCATGACGTCACAAGTTCTGTCGTTTATTTTATGCACATCACTGATGCATACTAATTATACATATATTTTAGAAATAAATATATAATTTATATTATATTGTATAATATATATTATTATTATTATATGATATTATTATATATATATATTATTTATATGTAATATATATTTAAAATTAAATTTATAATAAAACACAATGATTTTTTAAGTAACTTTATAATACTTATACAATGCAAAAGTTTGCAAGAATAACTTATTATTTAAAATTTATTTGAAATTATTAAATATGTTATAAAAATTATTTACATTATTGTTTTTGTTAATTTTCTTTTTTTATCTAATCTTTGATTTTTACTGATTGATTTTATACGTGTATATTTTCAATGCCAATATTTTCTTTTTTAAGCATGGTATTTTCTTTCCTTAAGTCTTTTACTTGTTGCAATAGGTTCTTGCTGTTCTTTAAGTTCCATTCCTAAAATGCAAATGTATTAATATCTCGATTCTTTTGGTAATTAAAAATTTAATTTAATTAAAATTTAACTCACTTTTTTATCAATCCAATTGCATTGATGGGGAAGCATCTTTACTGGTGTTTTCTTCATATCATAATTTTATATTTCTGCAAAAAGAAAATTAAGTTTTTATGATAAATTATATTTCAATCTAACTTACAAAATATCGTTGAGTGTCTGTTTTCTGTTTGAATTTTCAAGTTTCATTTTCATCCTGCTTTGCCTATTATTTTCGCTAGTTGATGTTTCTTTTTCTCCTGGCAAATTTTGGCAAGGAACTACTCCTTTCTTTAAAAATACCTTAAATTTTTCTAAATTTAATAATTCAGCTTGAAGGTTCCTTTCAAAATCAGCGTCATCAAAATGTAAATCACATATTCTGGCATTTTCTGTTTCAAATATATCAGCCCTCCTGCATTTAGCGATCCAAATCTTCATAATTTGTGGGTCCTTTGGAAAATTAAAAAATTTATGTTCAATTCTATTACCTATTTTTTTTTTGTAACCGTTGTTGCACCTAAAAACCGCCACCACACCATGATTGGTATAATATAAAAATAAATTAAAAAAAATTAGTATAATATATTGATTAGATAATAAATATAGTATTTTTTATAATAAAATTAAACTTTTATTATAAAATATATATCACTATTATTTTTTTCGATACAGAAAAAAAATAATAAAAAGCGCGCGAATTTATTTGCCAATATAACTCAATTATTTTATTGATATATATATATATATATATATATATAGATATATGGATATATAAATTATTTTATATTTTATTTAATTAAATAAATATTATATTTATAAATCCAAAATTTTATATTAATCTATTAAATATTTAATAATATTCAAAAAAAAGCACGTCAGTTCGCAATGTTTTCAACAGAAATGTGTTTGAAAATTATATAGATCAGATCTTGTGACGTCACACGCGAGAAAGAGAAAAGTATACGACATGCGCATGAGCATACCTTGTATATTAGTATCATGGTTTAACTTATGAATTCATCACAAATATTATGTGATACGTAATTAGCATTTCCTTGCCATTTATTGTTATATTTTTGAAGGCGCAGTTTTAACAAATTACTATATTTACAAAGGAATTTCATACATGTTAGCTAGTTTCTTTTCCAATTTTAATGCTGATCTTTTTCATTATTTCTAAATGCCAATCTTAATCGATTTAATAATTTAATAAATTTTATAATTTTAAAAAAATTGGTGTATATTCTGTTGAGACTTGAAAAGCATATTTTTTACGGTTTTGAAAACCTTAAATCAATTTGGACATTGATGTAAAAAGTATTTTGCAAGGATAACAATAAACTCATTTACTAGTTTTTGAAAAAACGAGAAAATTTCCTTAATCTTGTAATCCATTTACTTGAATAAAATAATAATGAAAGTAAGAAAGCCCTCTGTTATATATTTTAATAATTTTGTATTTTCAATATTTTTATAGTACATGCTCAACCATTGTTTCAATTAACGGAATAGACCACAGAGCTATATTGTCTTGAACAAAATCGTTTTAATTTTTTCCGTTTTTTTGAAAACTGTTTATTTTTGATCGTAAACGGTTTTTATTTTTATTAAATAAAAAAAGTGATAAAAAATAAAGATCAGTAACTTATATAGTAAAAGTAAGACACCATTTTTTTAAAATGTTACGAATTATAAAAAAAAAGAAGAAATTTTAATTTTAATCCTAATTTCAATGTTTTTTGCATCTTTTCAATTTTGAACTATTTTCATAATAAAACTACAATTTAACATTTGAATTGTTGAACTTTAAGTTATTTTTGTAAATTAAAGTTTACATAGAAGAAGTATTTTCCCATTTTCAGTAATGAAGTTGTCACATATTAATTATATGCTAATCATCGTTAAACGCGCGCCTGAAATAACGTGACTCAAACATAGTACATAAAACAGAGCGCAACTAAACAGTGCGCATATATAGTAGATAGGGACACCGGTTAATCGGGACAGCCGCTTGATTGGGACAAATCCTAAAGAACAAAAATAAAACCAAAGAAATAACACAAATTTACTTCGCATTATAGGGACAATATTTCGTTTAATCGGAACAGTTTATGTGAAGAAAATGATTTTGTTCAGCTGCAATCCAGCAAAATCAAAAGGCAAAGCTCTTTGAACGAATTTGTACAACAAATTTAATTAAAGTTTAACACTATTTAAGTATTATCTAATAGAATTTATTAAATGTACATATTACATATTTATTATATGTGTGAACAATATTTTATTATTTTTTATAACGTTAAGTACGGTAAGAACATCCAAAACGATTTCTTTACTCGTACAGCAAAGGAATGGAACGCTTTACCAGCGTGTGCGTTTCCATACCAATTTAATATCCAATCCTTTAAAACCAATGTCCACAAATATCTTACATCCCATTCAATAAATTGAAATGGTAGCTCAAAGCTACTCAATGTGAAAAAAATACACTAAAACAATAAAAAATGCTATATTGTTGAATTTATTAAATATAAAATAATGCTTTATTGAGACTATAAATAAAGTGGTCTTAATATAAAAAATGTTTTTTAAAGATTAGGTAAAGTTGCAATAAAACTTGAATTTAAATTTGGAATGCAAGATTATGTGCCAATTCTCTTTAATATTCCAACTATGGTACTCATCCCTCCTGTTGATGTTAACAGTGATTTCGTAATTTTCACCGATAACATCGACGAAATCCGTGGTCTTGGCCTGGAAGACGAGGAGAACAATACCGTTGTGGAATGTGCACCGACAGATATTGGTAGAGGTGCCTAAAACCAATAATAATGTAGAAAGTTAGCATCGTAATTTCAGCTAGCTACTTGAAGCCTATCATCCAAATATTTGTAAATATATCAATGGCCTCAAAATGGAACAAAGCCTCAATGAATTTAAGATTGGGCAATTCCTTTCAGGGCAACGACCAAAACCATAAAAAAAATTATATTAGGGAATTGCTCTTCGTATCCAGACCATTGTTGCTGATTACGGAATGTCCGAAACCGTCCAAATTTGGAATATTTAAGAGTATTGGCGCATTTAGATGTGAAAGCAATTTTAGATAAATACAACATTTATTTATTTATTTATTTTTCTTTATTCAACAAGGCAAGTTGAAGAAAAATATTTTCACGTAAATAAAAGTATAAATATTTTATTAAATTAAAGTGCTATAAAAATTTAACGAAATATTAATTGAAAAATAATTTTGGTTTTATAAAAATGCAGTATTCATCCTGTAAAAATTAATTTATCAAAATTTTAAATATTTAAAATAAAAAAATTAATTTATTTTTAAGTATATGTATATGTCCTTTTTAAGTGACTAATTTTTGGTTTTAACCATAAACATGTATGTACTTTACAAATTAATGGCATTAAAAATAGAATTTAAATGATATAAAAAATGGATTGCCAATTTTTTTTTATTATTTATTGTGATTTTTTATCATGTTTTTTTTTTTTCATTTTGCAGTTATTAAAGACACATCAAAAATGTTTCTAACGAAAACCAAAAATCAAGTAAAGAATACCATGAAGATAGAAATTTTTTTTGTTACTTGAGTAGGCAACGAAGCAGTCTACTGCAACCACGCGCTTTTATAAAATTCTCTTGCGCGTGGTTTATGAAAATTCTCTTACTCAAAAAATACACACACAATATTTTAGAGATTTTACAACTTTTATTTTGTAAGTTGTTAAGTTTGATATTCTTTATTTTGGAAGTGAAAAATATGTCAGAAAAAGAACTTTTTTTTAATTTTTAAAATAAAAACCAAATTATAAAAATCAACAATAACTATATATAAGAAAAACTAATTTTTAGAAATATGTAACAAAATCGAATGGAACACAAAAGGAAAAGCGAATATATACAAGTTTAACTTGCATGAGTATTAAGTAGTTTAATTGTTTGGTTTCTGCTCAGTTTACAGCTTCTTTATTAAAATAAATGAAAGTAAATCGTTATATATATATAAATATATTCCGTTTACAGTTTCGCCATTGAATTCAGTTCTCATGAATCATTTGAAACGGAAGCATGTTAAAGAAATTTAATCGTATATTTATTTCGAAATTTATTTTATTTTTGTTCATGTGAAAAGTTTGTGCGTGCAAAATATTTCTATTTTTTATTAAAATAAATTTTAAAAATATACGAACGTATATATATTCATTGCGACAAAAAAATAATAAAAAGTTAAGAAATGTAAAAAGGAAAAATCTATCTTAATAAAAAGTGAATTGTATTAACATTTTCTTATTAATAAATTGTAATTATTTTTGGAATAAAAATGTGTCAAAGGAATTTTTCTGCATAATAATTATTTATTATTATTCTGTTGCCTTGTGCTGTACAGAGTTGTTTTAAGAATTATTTTTTGCTATTAAATTAATAAATCACATTTTATTTTAGTTTTTATTTAGAGAAAATTATTGTTTATAAATTTGTTTAACTGTTTTTTTATATGTTTTGTATTAGTGAAATAGTGGCGACGCCTGGTTAAGCATATGGTTTTTTCTAATGTTTATTCTGTGTTTTCAATTGTTTTCTTTTCATTTATTGTTTATTATTGTTATTCAACGATATTTAATATAAATATAAAATTGTTTTATTGATTTATATATTTATAGACTAATATTACTCTTACTTTACGCTCTTACTTTAAATAAAAAAACAAATTGATTGACTTTGTTATTGTTTGTTTTATAATATAAAGTTTAATATAAATTAAACTATTCACGTAAGTTTTTTGTTAATGGAAACTAAGCCGAAATAATTTATAAACATAAATTAATTAAAATAGATTAATTTATATAAATGTTATTTAAATTATAAGGGAAAAAAAGTTATAATCGTATTTTATTATTAATTTTTTACACGATAAGAAAAATATCGTTACAGAAATCGATACTTATTTAAAAAATATTATGAATTATATTAATAATAATAATAAATTAATATTTAAAATAATATATCCTCGAGAAGTTAAAGTACATGAGAGTTGTTAGAAAGAAACATAAATAAATAAAAAATCCAATATTCCTATTTTTAAATTGAAAATAAAAGTTAATGAGAGTTAAAGAGTAGAAAAGAAATCTTTTTAAGGGTTGAAAAATACATCTTTTGTTCTTAATTTTTTATTTCCGAAAGTAAAAATGTTTAAAATGAGTTGTTGTTTGTGCAGAACAATATATTTCTGTAGTAATTTATATTTTAATCTAATATTTATTATATTATTTCATTATAATCATTGATTAAAATTAAAACAAGTGAAAACAATTATGACAAGAATAATAATATAATCATCATTCAAATTTCTTTTTATTTATATTTGTAACTTTAAAATTTAAAAATACTATTTTGGAATTAAAAATAAATTGGCTTTTTCTGATTTTTGATTTTTTATCATGAAAGTGTATTTCGCTTCACAAATAAACACTTAATATAGAAATAATTATTACTTAAAACAATCAAATAATAGTGTATACAAAAATATATGAAGTATAAAGATCTGTTCTTATATATTATATAAAAAAAATTTATTATATTTGTTAATAATTTCTTTTATTATCAGAATATTTACTTAATACATTTTTGAGTATAACTTGCAAATAAAATTATTTTAAATTTTCTTATTCTGATATAATGGAAATAAATATCTACAACTGATGAACATGAGGCATAAAACCCTGACCTTTTTAATTGATTATGAAATACAAATGAGTGTCAAAAATGAGAAAAAAAAAATGTATTGTTGTGATATATTATTAATTATGACAAAGCAGTTTTTCCTCCATATTTTCATTTTTAGAAACTTCTATTTTTTATGTTTAATTTTTAAAAAACTCTTCAATGAATATTCAATCTTATCTCATGATAATTTATAACTATTGATGAAATTGAACTTAATGACTTTAATTAATTAGAACGTGTGCAGGATTAATTAATATGTTCTCAATGTATAATATGCCATTAAAATATATATTTAAATAAAATTAACTATAACAAATAACAAATGCTTTTTAGCTTGTATCTAAAATTTAAATGCAAACTTTTAAAAACGTCTGCTTTTATTTTAAACTCTAATTTAAGTAAAAATAATTTTGTTAAAAAAAAATTTTTTTTGGCCATTTTTTTGCTATTGATTAATTATATTATCGGTCTTTCTTTAACAATGTATTTGCATTACTTGGTTTTATTTTTATAATTTATTTATTAATTATGTTTTATTTAACATTGTACTTACAAATTTATTCTAGTTAAGAACAGAATTCAAAAGCATTGACGTATATATAATATATCTACATATTTAGTAACATAAATAGTAATGTAGTAACTTAGAAGTAGTACTGTTGAATTTATATGACTTTGTTTAATATACAGTGTGCGCCACAACTAAAGCAACTTATATTGCTTTTTCGTATAACTTCATAAAATGCATGAAAATACCGATTAGAAGAATTTTTGTTGTGTTTTTTCAGTAGTTATTAAATGGAACTATTACCATAAACTCAAAAAATTGTTAATTTAATAACGGTTTTACATACAGAATCAAAACAAAATCACAATGTCGAATTGTCGAACTGGTGCGACACAACTAAAGCAACTCTATTCTAGTAGCATGTTATTTGATTTACCATTTAATAACAACAAGTAATTTTTGATCGTATTATTGATAGGAATACAGTTTTAAAGATTTAATAATTAGTTCAGTTGATTATTCTTAAAAAACCATATGGCTAGAAATAGATATTCGACAGTCTTTAAGAATAAAATAATAGAATATTATAGTAGTGGTGAAATCCAAAAAGTCATCGCGGAAAATCTAAATATTAATAAGTCTATGATATCACGTAAAAAAGCCGTTTTTGCACGTTTGGACATGATTAAACGCTTCACCAAGCCGGTAGACCAAAACAAAGTTGCCTACTGCAGGATAACACGATTGTTAAATTGATCAAAAAGGACCCTTACATATCAAACAAGGATATTAAAGATCAAATAAACCTGAATATTGGTATAAGATCAATTCAGAGACAGTTGTTGACAGTTGATTGCTGTGTTTTAGGACAGCGAAAAAAACTAATGTGATGAAGAGGCCAGCGCAATTGCCTGATCTCAACATCATAGAAATTTTATGGAGAATTGTAGATCAGCTCATTGTGAGCGGTACCGATTTAAATCCAGAAAATCTTTTCAGGAAGTGTAACACGCTTTGGAAAATATGCCCTCTCAATTTATAAATAATCTAATTGAATCCATGTTTTGGAGATGCCAAGCAGTAATAAAAAATAAGGGATACTCCACCAAATATTAATATAATTAATTGATTTTTAATAAAAACAAAAATGTTTGTATTAGTTGCTTTAGTTGTGTCGCATCAGAATTCGACATTGTGATTTTGTTTTTATTCTTTTTGTAAAACCGTTATTAAATTAACAATTTTTTGAGTTTGTGGTATAATAGTTCCATTTAATAACTACTGAAAAAACACAACAAAAATTCTTCTAATCTGTATTTTCATGCATTTTATGAAGTTATACGAAAAAGCAATATGAGTTGCTTTAGTTGTGGCGCACACTGTATATATTGATAATTTTACCTATTTTATTTATTTAAATTTTGAGTTGTTGAAAAATATACGATAATATTCATATATTAAAATAGCATTAAAATAAAATGATAAATGTAAAATTTCAATTAGGACAACTTTATTATTATTTAAATAAACTATTCTAGTTTAATATGTTTACCAGCCATAATCATGCGACTCCATAATCACATTATAATTCACTAATAGCAATCTGATGTAGATAGTAATGTTATATCTCATAAGGAATAAACATTTTTTAATATTAAAATAATCATTTATATAATTTTAATTAGATTATTTTCCTTAAAGTACTTAATAATTTTTATAACTAGAAAGTCCTGCATAACAAAACTAAACTATTTTACTCAGTTCAAATCAAAATCAATATAAATATAACAAACATAGTAGAAAAAAATTAATAAATTAAATTTTTTTGGTATTATTTTATCTTGCTTAAAACGTTTTGTTGATTTAAACTATACAAAACAAAACATAAAATACAACAAAAAAAAGTTGAAAAATATTAAAATAAAAACGTCATTCTTTCATATTTTGCTTGATTTTGTTCTATTTATTAGTTATGATATATCTTCTTTTTTTTCGTTAAAAAGTTTATGCAAAGTATTAAATATAAAATACATCAACTACTTAAGATTGTTTATTTGTACTTTAATGTTTGGTTTTTGTATATGGAAAAAAGTCTCTTTTATTTGTTGTTGGGTTGAAAAAAATTAAAAAAACTTTATTTATAAATGTATAAAAATATTTATATATTTTGGTTAAACTCAATTAAAATAAAAATTCAGTTTTATTTAAATTTAAACCAATTTATTTCATTCTAGTCAATTTTTCAACAACATGTTTCTGTCCAAAATAAAGTTAAATACAGTGAAGAAAGTTTAGTGAATTTTGATTGTAGGTTATCGGATTCCTGTTTAATAATGTCTTCTAGAAAGCAAAATAGACAATTAATAAACAGACAAAATTTGATTGAATACCAATAAAAATTCAATAGGAAAAAAAGCAGAAATACAATGAAATGTGTATACAATGTATGTTACGTGTTCGATACAATATTTGCAGGTTTTTGTTTTTTTTTTTTAATAATTACGTTTTATACTATATTTGTGAAACATTTTAAAATGTGTGAAAAAAGTGATCAAAAATTAGTTAAAAAAAGGTGAAAAAACCTTATATTGGTTTTTTCTTTGTTGGACACATTTCTTTTTATATAAAATTGGATTACTAATAGCGTGGGAGCAATAAGTCTTACAGAAGAAGCGAAATGAAAACAATTCACATCTAAAAAATAAAGGAAACAAAAAATAAAGGATACAAATGAGTAATAGGAGAATATTAGGAATGGTAGGATACCAAATTTCGATGAATGGTAAGTGATTGTTCATTTTTCATTATGGATCCAAATAAATAATACATATGAGATATAGAATACAAATTTTTAAAAAATCTATACAAAATTTTCCCTAATCTATACAAACAAAATATGCCAATGAAAATAAAAATTATGTCATCTTAGTTTTACTACTTGGTTATTGTATGTGCTTTACTAATTTTTATTCTCCTATTATATTTCATTATTGGAGTAAGTTGTAACATGAAACTTATTACCATAAAACAAACTTAAATTCTGTTTTGATTTCTGTTTTTAATAATTACAATATCATTTTTGTTTTATTTTTTGTAAGCACAAACATGATGTTGTATAATGTGGTTTCTTTAAAACTATAATCATAAAGTTTTTTCTAAAGTGTTTTATTTTATTATAGATTTTTTGTTAAATATTATAAGTACACTATTATGTATTGTCTCAAATAAACATAAGTTTCTTTTTAAGGAAATATAAATATTTGAAATCATAGCTAAAAATGTATAAAGACCAAAAGAAAAAAGATATAATTTATCACAATTCTTTATTCATAAATATAAAATGCTTTAAAAATTATTAGCTACAAATATATAAAATTAATAAAAAACACATTGAAACAAACAAGGAAAATAAATACTTTGTCATAAATGCAACAAAAATCTCTGTGTAAAAAGAACAAAGCGACTGTTAAAGTATAATGTATATTTTGTAAAATTATGTGATATTTCGTACATCTCTATAGGATAAACAAAATAAAAATTACAATTTTACCTTTATTAAGGTAACTTAAAACAAAACGAACCATACTGAAAATGGTAAAAAAAACTATACATAAACACGTCAAATTTTGGTAGCAACTGTGGTGACATTTTTTTTCATCAAATTCCCTGTCTTTAGTTTTTTACATTTTGTCAAATTAAAATGTTAAAGAAACTTATCTAAATTGACAAAGCATAATTGTGAATGATAAAGTTAACTTAATATTTGTTTTGTAATTTCTTTATTTTTATAAATAAGAATTCATTTGAGAAATATATTTTATTATAGTAGTTGTGAAATCTTATTTTTAAGACGCCAAAATTTTATTGATTCCAAAAAAGGCGCCATTATTCTAATATTTCTTCATTTTATGATCATTTTCACTTCTACTGCATTCTACTTATTATTTCTGTATTTTCGAGTTTTTTCAGTTAGTTTAAAATTCCCTTGGTGTTTAGCTTTCGCTTTTTAAATCGTTTTTAAAATAATTGAACTACTTCCTAATTACTATTTAAGCTTTGTGTTTATGATTTTATGAATTTTTATTGTTCTACT
>OZ012638.1:20790524-20818582 GCA_963942525.1 Ptychoptera contaminata
TAAGAATTCATTTAATCTAATTTCTTAAATTATTCTAACTTAAATTTATGGTAATAATCGGTGTTCTAACTCCATGCCAATTCATGTAAATGTAATAATGTAATAATAATAATAATAATAATAATAATTTTTTTTTTTTTTTTTCTTGAAGCTGGGAGAGGAAACGTCTTCACGTTGCTACAGGAGCGTCCTTCCTATAACAATGTTATTATTATTATTATGTTTTTTTTTTTGCGTAGGTCCATAATGAGATTTAAAACCCATGACACTTGAGTTCATAGACACCTTGTTTTTTTATTACTTTCACCAACAAGCAAGCATACATTGCTTAACTGGCATAACGTTATAAAACATACACAGTACAAACTAATATGCATTAGTTTGCAAGAAATTTACAAAAATATTTACAAATTTTACATTATACATTACAATAATTAAGTAAAAGTATCCACTGTGTATCACTATGAAAAAAAAAAAAACAATTAAATCATTGTTCAGCTGAAAAAAAAAGAAAAGTTCATATTCTTTTTGAACGCATTTCTTGCTATATAAAAATCGAATTTATAAAACTCATTAAAAGATTTAAAGCAACAAATTAATGAGTCAATAAGGCCATCAATTAATGAATCATTATGGTCTGTTCTATGAAAAGAAATATACAAATCATATCGACTCCTTACATTAATTGTCGGAAAATGTAGTGCAAATTCAGATAAAATATTAGGAGCTTCTATTCTAACGCATATAATATCTCTTGAAAAGACAGCATAGAATATTTCTTTTCTATACTTTAGAGTTTCCAAACGAAAATATTGGAGGCGTTCAATGTAAGGTGGCATATTGTCACTCAAATTTCTTTTTCGAAGAGCGTTGTTAATAAATATTTTTTGAATGCGCTCAATTCGAATGCAATGAATATTGTAAAAATGTGACAATTGACGCGTACTCTAAATGAGGGCTGACAAGCGCTGTGTACAAATTTTTAAGTGTGAAAGGTTTTTCAAATCCCATGACACCTCATAAAAAAAGCAAGTATTCTGTATACTTTAAGCAGGATGCTATCAATGTGGTTATTAAAAGTATAATCATCGCCTAAATCGGTGAAACTGGTTCTAGGACGATTCGTCCCCGGACGGTTCATCTCGCGGACGGTACATCCCCGGACGGTTCATCCCGCTGACGGTTCATCGCGGACGGTTCAACCAGCGGACGGTGCATCCCACGGACGGTTCATCCAGCAGACGATTCATCCAAAATAATATTTTTATACAATGAAAAACTATCATAATAAAGAATTCATATTTACCAGCAGTTTAGATCTCTAAATATTTAAAAAAACAGACTAATTTAGGATGGGTTGTGCGCGCTGGTGGGAGCATGGATGTGGGTGGTAGATAGTTGAATTTACATGAAGGCAGGGGTGTTATATTTTTAATAAAAAATTTAATATATATATATATATAATATATTTATATATACCTATATACACATAATCAATTTTTTATTAAAAATATAACACCCCTGCCTTCATGTAAATTTAACTATCTACCACCCACATCCATGTTCCCACCCGCGTGTACAACCCATCCTAAATTAGTCTGTTTTTTAAATATTTAAAGATCTAAACTGCCGTTAAATATGAATTCTTTATTATGGCAGTTTTTTATTGTAATAAAATATTATTTTGGATGAATCGTCCGCTGGATGAACCGTCCGCTGGATGAACCGACCGCTAGATGAACCGTCAGCGGGATGAACCGTCCGGGGATGAACCGTCCGGGGATGAACCGTCCGGGGATGAAACTTCCGGGGACGAGTAATCCGGCCACCGGTGGGTAATTATAAGTCAATAAAATATTCTTTTTCCTACTAAACGACATCGATTTGCATTTGATGACATTCAGGCAGTGCCGGCGCTTGAGTTTGCGAGGCCCAGTGCGAAAGCCGTTTGCGAGGCCTTTGACTTCATTAGCCTGTTATTAAAAAAATTAAACTAAATGAATTCAAGCAAACCATATTATTTACTATTTATTAAAGCGTCACTTTATGTGCTTTTAATGCCGCAAACTTATCAATAATATTTTCTATATCAAGTGATTTAATTATTTTATTTTCGATTGATATAAATGAAAGACTAACAAATCGCTCATGGGATATTGTTGCTCTTAAGTACGATTTAATTATTTTCAATTTACAAAAACTTCACTCAGCTGAAGCAACGGTTACCGGCATTGTTATTAAAATGCGTAAAGCGATGGAACAATTGGGATAAAGTTCCGCAACTTTGTTTGAGTATAAATATTGTAAAACATCAACAGCAGATCAAAAAGTTGTATGCCTTCAATATCGGACGATAAGCCATCTGTAAGCGTGCTTTGAAGGTCTATACTAAAGGTTTACACTGCTGCAATAAAACCTGTGAATTCATATCCTTTAATTTGTTTGTATTGTATAAAAAGCCAAACTGTTTTGCATGATTATATATACAAAGTAAATCTGTTTGAAAATGAATTGATTGCAATATCAACTAGTCGAATGAAATACTCAATTCGAAATAATTCTTGTGGATCAAATATGCAATCATCGATAGATTCATAATCAAACATTCTTTTTTTTGCCGTTTCCTTTTTGTGATGAATTGAAAATCGATATCCATATTTTCTGCCAATTCTTTCGCGGATATTATTGCTTCCTCAAATCCTGCTTCACGATATCGTTTCAAAAAATCCAGGAAACAATTTAAATGTATCACAACCTCACTATAAATCATATTAGAGTTCTGCAGCATCTTGCTCACTCGATTTATTTCATTTAAAATATCGTACCATATTATCAACGATACTAAAAACTCAAAAGAGCCAAATTCATTATCGGCATGAGAAGCAGCCTCACTTCGGATGGACGAGTCATTTGAGATTTCGGAAACTTGAATTACTGCATTACGTATTTCTAATGCTTGGAATCGAACTGCTTTTACACAGGACAATTTACACTCCCACAGTGTTTCCGATAAGGATTAGACTGAAATGTTAACATTGTTCTTAAAAATTTTCCATTTGCTAGGTGACGCAATAAACAGTGTATACAATCGCTGTAAGATTCCAAAAAAAGTACTGTTTTAGGAATGCTGCTTGCAATGTCACCAATGACTAAATTAAGATTATGACAGCCACATGGAACATAGAATGCTCTGCAGTTTTCGTTTAAAATAAGAGTTTGTACACCCTAATGCTTTCCTTTCATGTTTGCACCGTTATCATAACCTTGTCTACGGCAATCTGATAGTAATAGTCCCATATTATTTAGTTCTTGTTTTAATAGTTCTGCTATTCCGAAACCAGTTGTGTTATCAACTTCTAAGAATGTACAAAAATTTTCACATATTTCAACATTTTCGTTTTTTATTTGCACAGTTCAATAATTAAAGATAATTGTCCAATGTGGCTTATATCAGGTGTGCGTCAAGTATTACTGAATATTATTTACTACTTTTAATTTTATCCATAAGTTGGTTCTTACCCATGGAACTTATAATTTTTACAAATTCGTTTTGTATATCATGGCTCAAGTAATGTTGTTTATTTTCTGCTTGTTGATATCTATTAATATGATCCTCCATCACTGGATCAAACTTCGCAAGTAATTCTATTTGGCCTAAAAACTTTCCATTATTTGGTGTGTACAATGTATCATTGTTGCCTCTAAAAGCTAGATTATGTTCTATTATTATCGCAACTATTCGTTCTAGAACTTTTCTCCATCTAGCTTTCTCACGAAAGAATTTTTCGCGAGTGGTACTATCAATAGTTTTGTTTTTTTAAATCGTTTCACTAATTCATTCCACTGATAAAACGATTGACCATGTGCTGCTGAATTTTCATGTTCATTTATTCTTTCGCTTAAATGTCGCCAATCGGTAAATCCAGTTTGGAATTTAGTGGATGACACTGAAATTTTTTTGTACAATAATTTGTTTTTTAAACTTAACGGTGACAATCAAGAATGATAGAAAATATTTATATAATTATAATATGATATAATTATCTATCATTTTTGGGTTACAACAAAATAATTCAAAATCAAATTCATGCGCGAGGCCCCTGCAAGTGCGAGGCCCAGTGCGACCGCACTGGTGGCACTTGCGTTACGCCGGCGCTGCATTCAGGTGTAACTTGTTTTGTTCACACCAAATTGAAATCTTATTAAAGTCATTCTGGACCGCCAAACAGTCCATCATCGATGAAATTTTCAAAAATATTTTCATGTCATCTGCATAAAGTAGACAGTTAGTGTAATTAAGATTTGTGTTAATATCATTTAAAAATATTAATAATAAAAGTCACCATATGCATCACAGTCATCTGATTTATTCTTTTCTGTTGACACACTGATATATACTGAAATATAGTCGATCTAATTGATGACATTTATTGATTAAATTTTAAAACCATTTAAATTATAACACATATCAACTCAAAAAGTGAAATTACTAATCTCTCCGTGTTTAAAAAACCATCAAAGCCTAATACTATTAAATAAGGCTTTGAAAAATGTACAACATATTAAAGATAATTGATAACTTTACTAAACAGCTTTTAATTACGAAAAAAAAAAATTAAATTGTATGTTAATTTATGTTGATCTAAAATATTGAATACAGGAAATGGTCAATATGAATGTAATATTGGAATGCAAAACTATTTTAAAAGTCAAAAGATTGTTTTTTTGAAATACAAGTTTTTTATATGTTATTGTTGAGGTTTCTTATATACCTATAACAACTTTATAATTATTTTATATCTATAGCAGCATAATAAAATTACGTTCTAAACTGTAATGTGAATAATTCAATATCAAAATTATTACAACTACAGCATTTATCAATTTATTGCTATTTAATTTCTAGACTAATAATTTCTAAATTAAAAGGAAAGCAATAATTTAAAGTTATAATAAATAACAACCGGAAATTTGTATTGAACTCAGGTTTATTATTGTTCGTTACAACTTCGAATTTTTTAGACTAACGTATTTTATTAATATATTCTTTGAATATATAACCTTTAGTTTCTTCCTGAACGAAAAAAAATATTTTAATAAATAAAGTAATTATAATTGTTTTCTGTTGAGAGCATTAAAAACAAAACTTTATTGTAGAAATGTTTTCTTTTTATTTCTTTCTTATATGATTATTGAAATTGGTTCTGTTATTTTTCAGATTTTTAAGATTCAAAACAAATTTGAATTTAGCTAAAGAACTACTTATCTTCGCACTATCTGATTATTTTGATAAAAGGTTTTTTTTAAATGTAACGAAAATTATTAAATAAGGGGCCGTCCATAAATTATGACAACGATTTTTAGGCAATTTTTGATCAATTCAATTCATTATTAATTTTTTATTTTATAAGTATAATATCCAAAGCACTTGAATATCTTATAATTAAAAGTATATTATTAATATAACTTTTTTAAAAACATTAAGCAATACAACATAAAAAATAAAATAAAACAAGTATCTTATATCCTTAACATTAATCAACAAAAAAATTCTACAGTATGTCTATTTTGAATATTACTTAAAGAAGCAGTTTTTCAATAATAAAATGAGTACAGGAGCAGAGAGGTTTAAAAATGTTAAATTCGAGTAAATTTACATTCTAAGCACGTTCAATAAATGTGTCTTGTTTCATTTTCTTATTTTTTGTTTGTTTTCTATTAAAAGTTTCTAAAATGATATTTGGCCATTTTTTTGAGAACTTATGAATAAAAAAAAAACATACAATCAAAAAATTATTTTACATTTTAATGGTTTTTGGAGAAATTTGTGGATGAGTTCTTAACTTCATTTTTATATACTTTAATGAAAAAAAAATATTTTTTAATAAAAATTGTCATATAATATTTAATTGTTAAATAAAAAATTATTATTATAGGTTGTAAAAATCACGAAGCAAAGAAAAATACAAAATTCTTAAATAATAAGGATAACAGTTTTTTATTTTTGTGTTTGAAACCAAATCAAACTAAAACAAAGTAGAAGTAAAATGTTTTAAATATTGGGCCCATCCAGTGCACTCAGCTGCTGTGCTGCTGCTTTGCGCCTAGTTCACTTGATGGACCGCTGAGCTCAGCGAAATATTTTTAATTTGAGTTGTGCAGCGCAAAGTTTTATTTTGAAGTATATGACAATTCATTTATCATATCGTGTCATTTCGTTTCGTTTACACAACATATTAAGAATAATATAAATTTTTTTTAAATAAATGGACAAAAATATAGAAAATTATTCTCCAGCAACAAGCACACCCAGCAGCAAGCGACCGCTGAGTTCAAGCGTTACGCTTAGATGCAAAACAGCAGCTGAGTGTCCTACAATATATACAGTATTTTAATCGATTGATTATTTTCGAGCTACTTTTAATTTTCTTTGCAATTATTTTAATGACAACCTAAATTATAATAAAATGATTTGAATTGATTTAAATAAAAAATATTTTAGTTATTTTATATCAATTAACATAAAGCACGACATTTGCTGAAAATTTTATACATAAATAAAATTATATTGTATATAATGCATATATATGTATATATAATAAAGGACGTAAAATCATTTTATTTGTGACTTAAACTTTAATATATATTTGTTATTATATTATACATGTTATTAACTTGCTGTATAAAAAACGCAGCTATATAAGTTTAAATACATTGTTTTTAATCTTATTTAAGTTAAAAAAATCATTTAGATCAAAATAATAAATATAAAAATCAATGTTTTGTTATTAGCGTTGTAATTGCTTATGTAGGTCAATATAAAAACTTAAAGTTTTTAAAATGCCATCTTCAAGAAAAATCTTAACAAGTTGCTTTATTAGATAGTTGGAATCTTATTTCTGTTTCACTCTCTGAAAAGAAATATTAAAGAATTTTTTAAGATTTACGCTGACATCAGAACCTCAAACAGAATTCGTGATACGTGAAAAAATCTGAAATATTATCACATGAAACTTGATATGTTTTATCATCTATTTTATTAATTTGATTTTCAGTTTTCATTAAATTAGCATAAGCATGCATTTTTCTTAAAATTTTTTTATAGTATTATTTTAACGTTAGCTTGGTCGACATGTTTTTGTAATTATTCTCCTTGTTCTGGTTTTTGTTAAAATAATTTGCATTAAAAAAAATCGATATGGTGTAGACAAGATAATTTTAAATGATATAAAATAGGTAATTTAATTAAGTTGAGCGACACAATGAATTTTTATCAAAGATTGTTTTTAACATAATACTAATTACAATTTAAAAACAATCAAACAAGAGACATTGATATAAAAAATGAATTAAATATTTTAATTAATTAGAGAGGAAATTAATTAATATGAAAACTATGTTTTTATTTGTTTTACGAATTTTTCAAGTGCATAAAAAAGAAATTATTTATTGTTTGCAGTAAAGTATCTTAGTACCACGTTGCTTTTTTGTCAAAACTACGAAATGGACTAAATAAAATCGTACCCTTAAGCCACCAATGAAAGCATTTAGTTAGACTACACTCTACTTTTATTATAGCTTTTTAACAAACATGTAATCCCTTATCGGTTTCAATAAAACTTAATTTAATTTCCATGATTTTTTTAGGATTTTTTAGTATTTATTACGCCCTTCTTCGTTTTATTGTTATGATAAAAAATTTAATAAATATTACCGCTTTGGATTTTTGTGGTTAATTTATTTTTTTAGATATATAATTAAAATAGCATAGTCATCGATAAACTCTTTTTATAACGGTTTGCAGACTAGTGGTCATAGGTTGCTCACAGTAAAATTTTATAGAATTATTTAATTATCAATTTTTTTTTTTTTAAATTATAATTAACGGTCTTGGTTCGTTTCGATAAATTTAGCTGTAAAGCGAAATGACGTATAACAAACCAATCCAATTATACACCTATACCCCACTTAACAGCCGTTATTTTTACAGCGTTTCGCTATGACGGCCTACTTTAATTATGACATTTTTTGTTATAGTGAGTTACCTCTTTTTTTCTTTTGCAAAAATTCATATAAATTTGAAATTGATTAAAGAGAAAGTTGTCAAAGATTTGACTTTGCTGGCAGCAAACAACAATATTTATTTACAATGATTTTATTCTAAATGAAATTAATAGTTTTGGTTACTTTTTTCACTGCATTTATTTTCCAATTAATTTTATTTTCTATTTAAAATTAGGAACATAAAAACTAAATCCAAAACAATTAACTAAAAACTTACTTTTATAATGAAAAGATATACAAAAAATCAACGCAATTTTTTATTTTTAAATTAAATTTTACTTATTTTATTGTATTACTTGTAAATAAAAATGACTTTTTCTTTTATTTTCCTTATATTTCTTATTTAAGGCGTTCTTTTAGATGTATAAATGTTGCCTTATATTGTAAACTATTCAAATATAAAAAAAAATGATGACTCACGAAGTTTGTACATATATTATTTTAGGTCATGTTACACAATCAACTTGCGTGCTTTATACTTTTGCATTGCCTTTTTATACAAAGTTTATTTATTCCTTATAAACAGAAAAAGAAAATATGTGGACGCATATTTTTGGTTGACCTACTTAATTTATTTAAATAAAAAATATACAGTACGCTTAATTGTCTATGCTTATTATTGCAAAGATTAGTTTTGGTTTCGGTCAAGGATATATTCTGGCTACATATTTAAAATTTCTATATGCTTTAGGTGCTTTGTTAAGTCCGTATATACATAACATAAATGACCCTTATTTGTTAATTAGTTTTGTGTGTAATGTGATTGTTATAAGAATGGTTTCATTAAAAAGAGTTTTTATTATCAACATGATTAATGTTTATTATACTTTAGATCGGAACAGATTATTTATTTAAAAAATATACATAATACTACAACCAGAGATATCTTAAAATAAATATTTTGCATAATTTACCTTTATTAAATTCATTTATATCCAATTTAATGTTTAACACTTATTGGTTTCTTTGATTTTTTGCGTTACAAAACAAAATACAGGCGTCCCCCGCTATACGGACGCCCGCTTAACGAAAATTCGAAGTTACGGACATGACAAATTGAAGATCAAAATTTCGGTATACGGATGATATATTCGCAATTACGGACAAAAGTTTCCTTTTTCTTTACATGTTTGTCGAATATTAAATTTACTTTTTTAACAAAATAGTACTTTCGTTTTACGGATTTTCGCTTAACAGACAGTTTGCGAAGAACACATCCTGTCCGTAAAGCGGGGGACGCCTGTAATTAAGATATTATTTTAGCGAAAGCAGCAAAGGATATTAATCAAATATATATAGTTAAAATTGTTTCGTTTGCTTTTATTCTCTATAAGTTTTATCATATTAATATTTTATAATCTTTCCACAACCTTTGCCAAAAAAATCCAGTACTAAAATAAAATAATTTAACATATAAAACATTTTTCACTATATTCCTTCAGTCTCAAATTGTTGTAATTTATTTAAAACGCATAAAGTGATGCTCATGAAGAGTTTGTTTAGGAAATTTTTCAAACAAAAAAAAAATTAGATCCATTTTAGTAAAAGGATGCACATCATTATTTAAATTTAATTTCATATTATTTTAGTTTATTTTTATCAACCAATAATCAAAATAGTGTTTTTATGATAATTTAAACATACACAATGGCGTCACAAGAATTGTTGTTACCCAGTGCGGTGAAATAACATTCTAGCCCCATATGCCATTCACTTTTAAGCTGTACCCTATTATGCTCTGCTTTTATCCTTTAATGACGTCACTGCCAATACATAATGCTATGTGGTTACACTATAAAGCTATTTAATATATTATGGTAATTTGTTTTCGCTATTAACTTTTTTTTAAAAAAATCTAGAATGCAATTTATTACTATTTAATTTAATTAAGAAGCATCATCTATGCATATTTTTTTAAAGAATTAAGTAAACCTTTATTAATGCAGTAAAATATTTCTTTAAATTAAATTGTTAATGTTGCCATTCTGTCTTCTAAAATAAAAACGTTTATAAAATTTTTTTTTTATGATATGAATACAATTATCTTATATTTTAATGTAAAAATTATCTTTAAATTTAACAGCTCAATGGATCATGAGAATTTACGGATTGATATTTTTATACACAAAACTTTCTATATTCGTTTCAACATTGTGCTAGAAATTATTCTGGTTAGATTGTCTTTTTTTATCATATTTTCTTTTTGGTTATCTCTCAGAAATCATTATAATTTTCTCTAGCATACCTTGTTTTCTTAGTGCTTTTCAAGAAGTCTATAAACAGGAGTTATAGCAGGAACTGCTATACTATAGATTTGTCTTAAGCATGCAGCTCCATAGTGCTCATTTCGCCAAGTTGATTTTATTGTACTTTGACTTTTAGTTTGCTTTATCGTATCCAAGACTGCGGTTATTTTTCTTTTTTGCCCTTTTCCATTAGGGGTCTAGGATTTCTCCTATTGTTTGCCTGTGTTTGTGCCTAGTATTCAAGTTGGATTATAATTTTCTTCAGGTGAATCGAGGTGATTCTTTCATCATTGCACTAGACATTTATTAGGCTTTTGACAGAGTCTGGGATGACGACAGACATAATTCATGGAGTCGTGGGTTCGATGGTTGCAAAGTTATTTAGGCAACAGGAATTTACACGGTACTTTCTCAAATGAATTAAATACAAATTCAAAAGTAAATTCTCTATATAAATGATATGATTAAATGTAATCAACAACTATTCCAATTCATAGCGTCGCATTTGATAGTAATCTTTATTATATACATTTTTATTTCTCACGGAATAGCATAGTGAGAAAAGAGCAGAGGGGTTTAATAGTGTCGTAATGATAATGAAGACGGATTTGTTTAGAATTTAAAGGCACAACGCTGCGGAATATTGCGATTAAGTCATAAATATTCGCATATAAAGATGATTGTTGACAAAGCCCTACAAAAAAAGTTTCCGGTCACTGCATCGAAGCAAATCATATTCAATACTCAGCAAATGTGCATAATTTAAAAATATTTCCTTCGGCCATAAAGGGGATGTTGCAGCATGTATGGGGTGCCATAGCAGCCAGTAGATTTATTAGAGGTACAGTAACGTGCTGTTCGTTTAATTGATGCATCGGCAATCACTGATAATTGACATTTAACTATTTTTATACATTACATATATCACGGGTATTACTGGAGATTTTGGATGTAAAGACTAGGCCAGGGATGGCAATTAATTTTTTATCAAATAGCCTATTTCTATTATATGTATATGTTTTCTTTCCTAAAGAGTTTATTTTTAAAACATCACAGCATTAATTATATTGTATAGAAGAAATTAATAATCCATTTTTTTAGTAAACGAAATGCAATTTATACATAAAAATTAACTTTATTTCAATGTTATAAATTTTAAAAAATAATGACTTTAATGTTTTTTTGTTATCAGTAAAAAATATTATAGTTCAAAATATTTTGTATTTTTGTCTTTATAATTTATTTGTGTTTCTATAAAACAGAAAAGAGCCTTAAATTTTTTTCAAAGAACCCCTTAAAGCTCGCGGGTCACTTATTACCATCCCTGGGCTAGGCGATACTAGATCAAGGATACTGGTTTAAAATGATTTCTTTGTACACACTGCAAAGTAAACGCGTTATTGTCAAACGTATTTCCAATTCATTTTAAATACCAACAATTTAAAACTAATGTCCACAAAGACCTCTAACTTAACACAACTTAAGCAAATTCCACGAAAACCTTATGTTAAAAATCCACAGCATGTCAATTACTTCAATAAAAAAATAAAATAAAACAAAAGCGGTTAATTAAGTTTTAATTGACGGGTCGTTTTTTACCGCTTGTGCCATGACGACGGGATGTTTCGCTAAAAACTGGCCCAACATATAAGTTAAAATAAAAAGTTCGATATCTTAAATAAAAAGACAAATTCAACTATTTTTCTCGCTACAATTTTAAAACAATTGAAAATAATTAGTAATAAATAAAATTTTATTACGGTCTTCCAGTAGATTAATTACAAAAAACCTGACGTTAAACGAAAACGGTAAAAACCAGTTCTAGTCGCGCCGTCGTTAACCGTCGATTAAGTGTTAAACATCTTTTCTCTTACTATAATCAATTTTAATGAATATTTTATTTAAATTAAATCTTTCCTACTTTTATAAAAAAATGTTACTATTAAAAAGATAAAATATCGTACAAAATTTAAATGAATGTAAAAATAAAGAATATTTATAGAATCGTAAAAATAATAAAAAATCATTATACTTTTAGAACTTAGCCTTATAAACGATAAGTAAAAAGCGACTACGAACAGAAAGAAAATATACATTTGTTAATCCTCAATTGATGACAATTTTTATTTTTCTTTACAACTCAATGGCGTCTATTTGTCTACAAAAGAAACAAAAAGACCCTTCATAATTTTTTTGTAAAATTTTATTATTCCTTGCCCAACATCCTTTTTTAAAATGTTAATTATTATTTAGTTTAATAAAAAATGTCTTTCTATTTCTTAAGAAATAATATTTGGTAAATTCATTGATGGGAGCAAAAATAAAGAAAGAAATATTATTGCTGGAGTTTTTGGTAGTGTTTTACATAGTGTGAGATAAAGCAGCAATAGCACACAAATATAGGTATAATTTTTTATATAAGATTTTTCTTTTTAAGCCTATTTATTAATATGAAGATTTACATTATTTAAATGTAATACGATAAAAGCTAGGAAAAAAATCTGAAAAGAAAGAAAAATTACAATTTTTCATTTGAACAACAATTTACTCCAAATATATATATATATATATGTGTATATATAAAACACAAATGAAAATGTAAAATATACACACAAATGAAAGGAGCCAATATTTGTCAAAAAAAAACTGAACATTACAAAAATAAAAACCTATAAACATTGCTTTTATGTTTTCTATAATATTATTCTTTTTTTACTACAGTAAATCGTGTTTCGTAGTTTTTAACTACGCATTCTATGGTTTGTAGATATAGATATAGAAGTGTTACCCGCTTTCACATGGAGACAAAATAAAGTTTTTAATATTATAAAACCAAAAAGGATAGAATACAAGATTACGCAATGCACATGTCCGCCATTTTTACACATTTTTTTGACAGTTCTATTGTATTACATTGTTGTTTGTAATTAGTGTTTTGCATGGTCAGAGTCCTAGGATACAACGAAGGTTTATTATTCAGCAACGCAAACATAACCGCATCGCTTACCGGTAGTTCATAATGATAAAATCTGTTTAAACTATATCAATTTATAAATGTTAATGAATTACTATTTGGTATTATATTCAGAAGTATTTGTGACCATCCCGAATCTGAAAAAGGGGTAACAGAAGAAATAGATGTTGAATCTATGGCGCATGATGAGTTACAAAATTTAGCATGATACATTTGCCACTGATTAAAATTAGTCGAGAAAGTTCATGCCGACAACGACAACACCTTCACTTGGGTTAACCAATTAAGCGAGGGTGGTTTATCAAAACCAACAAGTAACATGATGCTGCATATGACTGAGTTTGAAAAAATCTTGAACGAATTCAAAGGACATACGCTAATAATAACACAAAATTTTATTGCTCAGCTTCTTCAACTCGCACAAGAAATTGATTGTGATATTAAAATTAAAAAAATGTTTTTCCGTTCAAGAATGCATTTCCGTATCAGAAAATTAAATCAAGAAATTATAGAACTTATAAAATCAAAAAAGAGGAAACTTATACGAATTATTACATAAAAAAATTATATACCGATAACATTTATTACAATTATTATATTTATTTAAATTATTTATTATTATTTATTTTATTATTTATTATTATGATTTTCTTATGATAGTGTATGTTTCATCGCAGTCGGACTATTGCTCAAATTATATTATTATAAAAAAAAAATAAATAAATTAAAAATATAAATTATTATAATATATTATATAAATGTAATTAAATAAATAAAATATATAAACTTTTATATAAAGCACAAATCAAGGCCAAATATAGTGTAGTGTGTTAATTTGACGACTTATATCGCTATCATCTTATAGTGTAAGCAGAAAATTTTGATTTATTATTTTGCTGGTGGCACTATCATTACATTAGCAAAAATTATATTGTGCCATTTTTTTATACCAGATCCTAAAATGAAACATTTATTAAATTTCTTCACAAAAATACAATAACACATACCCATATGTACATACCCTTCACTAGAAGCCATCTTTGTTAACAAAATATTTTGAATTCATTTTTACCAACTGATACCCCGAACTGAATCAACGCAGAATACAGAACGCAGCTTAAATAAGAAATGTTAAAAACGTTAAAATGTATAAACATATATGCAACCGATTACGGAGTTGTATTTTTAATTTAATTAAAGCAATGATCAGTGCTAATAGCCGCTGTTAAAAATTCATCTGTGTTTGTTTTTTTTTTCTTTTATTGAGCACAAATACAAATATTATTTATTCTAATGTTAAAAATGCTAAATATGCTTTTGAATCTTATAAATACTAAATTGTATTTTGTAAATTTAATAAATAATTTTTGAAAAAAAGGAGGATAAATCTTTAAAATTACTTGAAATATTTGTCAAATTATAAACACAAGATACTGTTATTTTTCTTAAAATATTTATGTGATGTTTTAAAAAATTATTGAAAAATCTTACGGTAGTTCCAATTTCTTTAAACAATGAAACCGTAATATAAGAAATTTGTTTGCTTTTTTTTCTAGCATCTAAACGAGTATATGAATGGTTTAACAAAGATTCGTTTACAACAAAAACGATAAGTGATCAATTTTATATTATATGTTATGAATTAAAAATTGGTATTTTGAACTTCGATATCGTATTAATAATTTTTACTGATTAAAATAAAAAATAACATTGAAATTAAGTTAATTTTTATGTAGAATTGTAGAAATACGGATGTTTTGGAGTCATATTTCTCTCCCTTTTTATTGTCATTTTATAACTAACGCACACAAATATCATAATAGTACATAGTAAACACTGTGTATTGGTTTTGTTCAAGGAAGTATAAAAGATAGCCAAAATTGAGAGCGACTGTCATTCGTACTGCAGTGATAAAATATAGAATGAATTAGCGTAGCATTAACGTGTTAGAATAAAAATTATAAATAGTTTATTATTTAGTTTTGAATTAATGTTTATTAACGGGCTGAAGTAAAATAGCTACTGAACAAATGTTGTATATAGTGATCTTAATAAACGTAGAGTTTTATTTATCACACTATCCCTTATCCTTTACCGAGAGGGCAAGTTGGAGACGCTGAATCTGAACCGCCAATTGCCGGATACAAAAACGGAAAAAGAAGTGAGGAACCATCTAGAGCAGAGGACAACAGCATTACCACGCCATAACCCACATGGCGGCCATAACTCACAAAATAAAATAAAATATAGGCTCTCTGATAAACATTCATTTGCCTTCACTGGAATAGAATATTGAATTGCATTAACAAAATGTCAAAAAGTTATGCATTTCATTACTTATGTTGTTTTTTAATGGGAAAAGGTAAATTGGAAGTTTTAAATATTAAAACCAAATATTGACGGGACGTTAAAAATTAACATAAACGGAGATTCATTATATTCAAAACTTTATTATATTTCGTGCGAAGCCGGGTTCGACAGCTAGTAATATAATATAATATTGTTATTATTATTAAATAGAATTATATTTTTTATTTATTTATTTTTTAATTGTCAAAATTTATTTATATTTTTTAACAATAATATATTTAAAATTATACGCTGCAATTTTTTTTGTGAGCAATCGTCCTATGACGAATAGTCTGCGAATCATATTTCATAGCTCCGTGTGACGTATACGCGCAGTAAAACGAATTTGAAACTTGCGATCGCGCAATCTTATTTTCTATCGTTCTATACGTTAATTTTTACAGTCCCGTTAATTTTTTTTTTAGTCTTGAAAACCTTCGATGTACTTTTTCCTCTTAAAAAAGACATGAAATAATGAAATGATAACGAACCTTAACTAAATTTCAATTTACATTTTTTTATCAGATCTTTCCTTCGCTTAATGTAAATTATTTGTTTTTCTAATTCTATTAAAAAAGTTACCTTTATCCAACTAGCTTTCGTCCCGTAATACTGTACTTTACTTTATATCAAGTGTGGTGTAATGAAAAATGAACTAATCGCGTTGCTTTTAAGTGTTGAGTAATAGATTTTCATATATTCATTACACCATACTTGTAGCAGACGTTTTTTCGAATCTCATAATATACTATTAAACATTTCAAATATGAAATTTTTGTATTTCAATATAGTAGGTTTATTTTCTGTTTTCATATATAATATGTATTTAATTGTTTTCAATCTCATTAGAAAAAGCATAGTACACTACTCGTGAGTAAATCGTCATTATAAACTCAAATTTTTGGTTTACGGACTATTGCTCACATGACGGTTGATCATAGCAATGTCCTATGAGCAGCAGTCCGCAATGAGCAATCTTCGTGTGAGCAATAGTCCGACTACGGAATTTTTACTCCACTCGCTGTCGCTCGTTCTGCAATATTAAATTCTCGTTTACAATGACTAGTTTCACTCACTTGTAGTGTAATATACTATTATTTGTACTTTTTAAGATTTTCATTAGAATATTGTTATGTTGTCACTACCTCATCAAAAGTGCCAACAAAAAATTTTAATAAACATACACAATTTTTTTTCTTTTAATTTCTTATAAAAAGTTATTGCTTGGTTAAAACGTAAATAGTATGTTACTTTTATATAATTTTGTTGGTGGTAAATAGAAATAGTATTGCTAGTTTGATGAGTGCAATTTTATTATATTATATATAGTATTTTTATTATACAATTATATAACTATTAATATGTTTAAAGAAAAACTTTTATTTATTATAGTAACAAGAATTTTATATTCGGCAATACGAAATGTAAAAAAATGAAGTTAAAGTAAAAAATATTAACAATAATATTTAATGTAAATCGTCAAATGTAAAGAAACACCAATTACTTGTTGTTGTCACCAATTACAATTGCAAAGTTGGTAATAAAAAAAAATTAATTTATTAATATAAGAAACAAACAATTTACTATTTCTATTTTAAATCGGACAAACATACATCGAAAACAAAGATAAATATTTTGGAAAACTTAAAGAAGCAGAAAAAGAAGACAAAAAACTATCTGGAAAAAAATGCACATAAGATAGAAAGTAGATCATAAAGGGATCTGTTTTGTATTGTTTATTCACTGTTTTGTTTTTATCATTTTTATGGCATCATGGCTTCTTTTCTCAAGTGAATAAAATCACTAAAGGAATAAAATACATTTATTTCAATAGAATTTGTATTAAATTTTCACGATTTTATTTCAAACGAGTTTCACTGCGTTTTGTTTAGTATTTGGTTAGATCTCTATTCTCTCAAACAATTATTATATTATGAAATATAATGAGAACAATTCAAAACATTGTCGACAAATGATAATATTACAAAATAATTATAATTAAAATAATAAAACAGATATCTACTCTTTACAAAAAATAATATTAATAAAAATAATTATGATTTATTAAAAAAAACAAAGATGTGTAGAGAGGGATTACTAGACGCGTAAACTTTGTTTTTTTTTTTAAATTTATTCATAATCATTTTACATTTCTTAAATTAAAATCTATTCAAACAAAAAAACATTATTCAGTTATACAAAAAGAACAAGAAAAACAAAAATCTGTTGATCAAAACAAATAGGAAAAAGGATAAACAATGTTTTTACAAAACAAACAAATAAACTAAGCTCATTGGCATTATTATGGGTAGAAAAGCGAAAATAAATAAATATTTATGCTATTCTAAAAAATTGTTTGAAAAATTGAACAACATAACCATAAAAGCATTGTCAAATAAAAGAAATAGAACAATAAGTCGTCAATATTTTTCCACTTCAGAACTTGTAGAAAAAATAAAGTCTCCAATTAATGTTTATACTTCTTACTACTCGAATATTTTAACGACATACCAACAATTCTTTTTCTTTTATTATTGTTTTTTCGTTACTAATACCCTTGTTTTTTATTGTTGGTTTATTTTCAATGCTTCGATTGCTTTAATAAAGTTTAGGGTAAAAATTAAGTCAAGTGAAAAATAAATACAATAAGTTGAGTAATTAATATATTATCATTATGTGTATACTATATTATTGACCTTATTAATCGATTTATTTATTCTTAATATATAAAAATTTTATATTATTCAATATAATTTAAATAATTTATTGCATAACCTAATATTTTTTATTCTTCTTATAAAATTACCATAATTGTATGCCTTTTTCTTTTTTTTTTTGTAAAGAAATTGACATGTTTAGGAATTATGACGTAAAGTCGACCTGTGAATAGCTTTGAGCTACCATGTTAATTTATTGAATGGGATGTAAGATATTTGTGGACATTGGTTTTAAAGGATTGGATATTAAATTTGGTTTGGGAACGCACAGGCTGGTAAGGCGTTCTATTTCTTTGCTGTACGAGTAAAGAAATCGTTTTGGAACTTCTATATTCCTACCGTACTTAAGGTTACCGCTTGACCGTGGGTGGTAGTACCAGCCCTTGTTTCGTAACTATATTTATAAAAATTCTGAGGTCCGCTACGTCCCGACGATGCTTAAGCGAGTCTAATTTATCCGTGATTTTGGGATTATTTATTAATCGTATGGCCCGGTTTTGTACCCCATCTAATAAATCTAAGGTGGTCTTTGCCGTAGCGCCCCATATATGACAACAATATTGCATACACGGCCGTATGAAAGATTTATATATTAGATAGAGTTGTTGCGCGTTAAAAAATGACTTGCAACGATACAAGAAACCTAATTTTTTTGACGCTTGTTTCGCAATACCCATGACATGGTCATGACACAACAGATTTGATGAGATATTTACACCAAGAGTCATCTTCTAATAGAATTAAGTAAAAACTTATATTTTCGTTTTTATTTTAATGTTGTAACTGCGATATCTCACATAGTTGTGTTTTTGACGCGTCAAATATTACCGAGTTATTTTTATTATTATTATTTTTATTAAACTGTGCCTCTGTAATTCTGAGACAACTTACTGTAATCGATTATCGCACGGTTTTGTGCTCAATTCTAATTAACAATTTAAAATTTATCAGATAAATCTTTAAACTGTGGGCTACACTTATAAATAATTCAATATTATTATTATTATTAAAAATTCACACATTTTAAACTATTCTAATGATAATAAGAATCAACATTTAAAACAAATTTATATGCAATTGTTAAAATTTGCAACTGTGATTGATCAATACACAATCAAATATTTAATGTAAGAGGAAGAATCATAAATATACTAAAATACACATTAATGAAATAAAATTTCAAAAGTTTTTGACAACCTCTAAAAAATATGGACAAAAAAACCTATTAATAGAGATGAAATAATTGTTAAAACTATTTTAAATTATTATTATTATTATGCTTTATTATGATTTAAGCCTTTAAATAATTATTTTTCTTAGTATTATATTGCTTGCTATATCATTTATCACAATTATTAATGTCAAGTATTTATGTATTTTTTCATATTTTCTGCTTAAATAAACAATAAGATTGATGGGACCAGATAATGTTGCTGATTTATAGATTATCATTAACTTGTTCATCATTTAAAAACCTGTAGTATTTTTGAGCTTATTTTGCCATCATAACTAAATTATATTTTTTTTTCTCGCAGAGAAAAATAATGAAAAATAACAGTCATAAGAAATAATATCCATCCTTTGTTTTATTAATTTACTTAATTTCATACACACCATAACATTTCTTTTCATAAACAAGTAAATTATGATAAAAACATACTTACCGTAGATAATATTTGTTACATTTATAAATTTACAGAAGCAAATGTTGCTGCGACGATAATAGTAACGATAATATCCTATTTCTGCTGACAATATTGCCATTCTAGTAAAATAAAAAACGCACTGTTAGCAGCAAGACAACTAAAAATGAAATTCAAGATGATAAAAATGTAGTAATTGGCAAAAAAACGTAAGCATTTGGGTTTCATTTATCTTATGTTTTCTAGGTAATAGAAAAACAAATAAAAAAGTATTTTAGATGATAAGACAAAATAATAAATTATATAATTATATGTTAAAAATTATAGTTTTTATTTTTATTATTTATTTCCATAAAAAATTTTCATAATTATAAAAATGAGACAGTACCCTTTTGAATACATTTTTAATTTTTTATACATTTTCTATAATATCTTGTTAAGCCGAATAAACCATAAATAATTGATAACATTATAAAATAAAAACCAAAGACAATGAATTGTCCTCGGGGATCTAAACTGAAACCACTCTCTGAGATTACAACGAAAGTTAATATTGATTGAAATATCAATGCAAATAGTGTATTTATGCCGAAAATAAGACCAAAACTGTCCTCAACTAAATGCTTAGCAACGGTTCCACTGAAATAGAAAATAGAAAAAATATTAAAATATTAATTATCATAAATTATTTAATTTGTTACGTTTTTAAATATGTAATTTTTAATTCCTATGTATATTATTATATAGTGAGGTTAAATTCTCGGTAATTAAAAAAAAGAATAATAAAATAAGATTCTATAATGGTTAAAATTACTTTATGCATTTTTTTTATACTGAAATTGACATGTTTAGGAATTATGACGTAAAGTCGACCCGTGAATAGCTTTGAGCTACCATGTCAATTTATGGGATGAGATGTAAGATATTTGTGGACATTAGTTTTAAGGGATTGGATATTAAATTGGTTAGGGAACGCACACGCTGGTAAGGCGTTCCATTTCTTTGCTGTACGAATTGCATAGAATAAATAAATTGATAAAAGAAGAAGACAAACAACTATTTTTACCGAAAATTTATTTGTATTATGTTATAATAACCCGTGAAATTCATTGATTTAAAAAGAAAATCATAAAAACCAAATAGATTTGATCATGTAAGAAAAGGCGGCAATTTTAACGATATATTATTTTCTAAACTAAAACTAAACTAAAAATCTGTTAAACATTTTGTTTTTTCTTCTGAATTTATTTCATAAGTCATGTAAAAACATTATTAAATTACTTAGTTTGAAAAAAAAATCACTTTATTAATTATTAGAAGCAACCGAAAAATTACAAAAAGCAACCGATGAAGTCAGCAACTGGACCAAGCGATGGCGTATCGAACTTAATGAAACAAAATCCACACATATTAACTTTACCTATCAAAAAGTAAATACCATGACAATAAATAATAATTCACAAAAAATACAATACGCAAACACTGCTAAATATTTAGGTATGACACTTGATACTAAACTTAAATGGAAGGAACATGTAAAAAAGAAAAAAGAAGAACTTAACATAAAGTTTAGAAAAATTAATTGGCTTCTAGGAAGGCATTCTGAACTAACAATCCATAATAAATTACTTCTATACCGGCAAATACTAAAACCGGTATGGACGTATGGCATTCAACTTTGGGGCTGCACAAAAAAATCAAACGCACAGATGATACAGACATTCCAAAACAAAGTCTTAAGAAGTATTGTCAATGCACCATGGTATATAAGAAATTATGACCTGCTTAGAGATTCGCAAGTTGAACTCATAGAGGACGAAATAATGAAACATGCATCCAAGCATGTAGCACGTCTTCAACAGCATGAAAACGTTTATATTCGACACATGGACATCGACACAAAGGAGACTTCAAAGAAGGAAGCCGGTTGACCTGGTGAATGGATAACCAAATGATATTAGTTATAATATAGATTTAAGTAATTGGAACTAACCAATGGGTTACAACCAAAGTGCACTATGTATGATAAATAATTTACTAGATGGACGAAGCTCAGTTGTAATAAATAAATAAGTTTAAAAAAAAAAAAAACTTTATTAATAACATAACTATTAAAGTAATAAAAAAATATTTTAAAATTATTTAATATTAATGACATAAATTTTAAAATATGGGAACGTAAAAAAGGCGTAGAAGTTCAAAAACAATATTTATATATAAATTCTTTTTTTAAGAGAAAATAGAAATAGAACAAAAAAATCAAGATATAACTTATCCGCAATCGCTACAATACTGTATTTTTAGTAATGAAAATGTTCAGCTTGTAGACCAGAGTTCCCTATAATTTCGTCGAAATTCATTTCGTCGAAAATCATTTCGTCGAAGTTCATTTCGTCGAAAATCATTTCGTCGAATTCATTTCGTCGAAAATCATTTCGTCGAAAATCATTTCGTCGAAATTCATTTCGTCGAATATATTTTTCGTCGAAAATATATTTTGCAGTTAAAAAAAACATAAAACCCTCAGCCGACCCGAAAAAAAAATTACATTTCAGGCCAGTTGTGTCCGATGGATATGTTTGAAAAAAAAGCTATGCACAGGCCCCCTTAGAAATTATGGGAGGCCCGAGGCAGCGTGCAATGAAGTTATTAAAAAAATATTTAAAGAACCATAAATTTTCACAAAAAAATTGCAACATTGCAATAGCACGTTAATAATTAGAAAAAATTAATTCAATCATTTCAATTAATTTTCAAAGTTTTTAAACATAAATATTGGTTTTTAACTTCTAATTTTTTCAATACCAAATACGGTACTAGTTTTTACAAATAAAATTGAGAAAGAAAATATAATTACGTACCTTAAAAGCATAGCACAAAACATCGCTTTTTAATTATAAATTCTGTACTAATGTTGTCTATACATAATAAAATATTTTAATTATAACTAATTCTTTTTTATTTTTATTCGTAGACCTAAAATAAGCCATAAGTTTAAGTGTATATTTTGGAGCCATAATTTGAAAAAACTTAAAATTATTTATACTTGTGATAATTGTTGACTAAATAAAAATGATTGATTATCAAAATAATTTATTAACTATTGGATTATGTACCACAATTATCGGTAAAAATATAAATAATTATTTAATTATCGGAATATTTATGAAAAGAAAAAAAAACGGTAGTTTCGGTCTAGGAAAATTAAAATAAATTTTAAACTTTTTCGACGAAATGATTTTCGACGAAATGAACTTCAACGAAATGATCGACCACCGTAGACCAGTGTTAGTTACTACATTTATTTTCATTTCTTTTGTCTTTTTATTTGTACTATTTTTATTCATTTTTATTATGCGTTTTTAAACTTGTATCCGCACATGTATAAATTTCATTTAAATTTTAGCATTTATTCACATTTTTATAATCAATCTTTTAACAATAAAATTTATCTGAATTTGTTTTTTCGTTTAGCATTTCCAAGGTTTTGTATTTAATTTTTGCCAATTTAAAAAAAAATGTTAGTAAAAAGATTAGCTTAATAATTCTCGTAGAATAATTATTTTTAGAGAATTTTTAGAAATTACAATTATCCAAGAACATTATTGATTTACATCATATATATATAAAAGTATATAGAAATAATTGTATACATTACTGTAGACGTCATTAATCATTTTCACGTTATTGATTTATTAAATTTATCACGATTCACCATTAATAAAACAACAACAACAAATATTATTAAATATTCATAGTTTTAACATACCTGACAATTGTAATCATAAATTGATAAAGAACACCAAATGCGACATACATGCAATATGCCATCCAAACATTATTTGTGTAACCAGAATAAATAATAAAAATTCCTTCGATAGCTGAACATATTGTTAATATCAGCATATCCCATTTTTCAAAACGCTCATTGTTCATAACACCAGCAACTAAGGCACTGCCGGCACCCATTAATGTCAAAACTGCCTCGACGCCTCCATTATAAAAATTTTCTTGTGATGAGTCGATTTGCTGCCATAATAGTTGCACATACGATTGTACCTTTTGTATTTTATATGAGGAAATAAACCACTTTGTAAAATTTAATAATAAATAAAATAAAACTATACTTGTAGAAACCCGCACATAGCTAGCGCCCACCAAATACTCCACTGTAAAACTGTATGACTGGAATATGCAGATATAAAATGTTTCCATAATAAATTTGTGGCACGATTACAAGAAAAAGATGTCTTGATAACATTGTTTGATTCTAAAAACAATAAACAAAAAATATTAGCAAAAAATGTATGTATATAAAGCAATTTTCAATTAATAAAACAAAAAAAAATCTGATAAAAGTGATAATACATAAATATCTTTAATCTCTTGTCGCCATCATCGAATTTGAAACATATTATAAAATAATAAAAAATGAGAAAAATAATAGAATTTAAAATAATGACAATTTAATAAAAAGAAACAATTATTTTGTTTAGTATACAATTATTGTACAAATAAATAACAAACAATAACTTTAGCACCTGCATTAAATATATAAATACTTTAAGCATAATTAAAATTTATTGAGAAAAAACACATTCATTAACTTTGAATTTATGAGAAAAAAGCATTTTATATCCTATATTCAATATTTTATTTGCTGTTTTAATAAAACAAATATTTAATATTGAAAAACTTACGAAAATTAATATTTATTCATTATTCGTTGTTCGACTAGATATTATCTGTCAAAATAATATTTTTTTTTACCATTTTTATTTATTTCCACCGTTTTCTTGACAAAAATTTTTAGAAAAATATTGTATAAGAAATAGAATTTCGGTTATAAAAGAAAAAAATAAGATTGTATCTTAAATCTTTGAGTACAATACGTATTTGTATCTCTGACTCATTTCAAATGATGTTTAATGTTTCTATTTTGTAGGTTTGCAATAAAAATTTTAATATCTACGATGTACCAATGGTTGCATTGTGTATAAAGAAGTAATAAAAGCTCTATCATGAGAACCGCAAATATAAATAATTAAATTATATGTATAAATAAATAATGCTTGTAAAAAAAAGTTTATACCTAATTCCTCGAAATTTGCCTTTTCTGCGTTATGTGATGTGGTCGGTAATTGCGTTATCTGCGCTGTAATCGATGTCATTGGAAATTGTAGTTTTTGCGAATTTTCGTCATCATTATCATCGTACTGTATATTTTTACTTTTATTCAAATTATTATTCGTATTTACATTACTTTTTTTTTTTTTTTGTCTTATGACTTCAACTCTACATTTTTCTCTACTTAAGTCGGTATTATAGCTAATATACGATATACAATCATTTTTTTGATTAATATCATTGATGCTGGATGCAATACTTGTGGTCGGCATTATTGATGATGGGGAAAGTGTTTCAGCATTCTCAAGCTGTTCATTAGTTTCGGTTTGTTTAGCATAAAAATACATACTTGTATGAACTTGTGGTAGCATCAACGCCCATACTAAGGAGATACATTGTGCTGTTGCGAATAAATAAATCAACTTTTTAATGGGTCTTTTTTTGAAAAATTATAATTAATGAAAATTAAAGAAAAAGTTATCAAATTCAGTTATATTTTTTAAGTTTAAAAGTTAGTTAAATATAATTAGTAAAAAAATAATAATTTAAAGCAACGGTAGGCATACTTCATGACCTCTTGGACCAGTAAAATACTAATTTTAAATCCTGCGTACTACTATCAGGATTTTTTGTATTAATTACATATTTGAAAAGCATTTACTGAGATTTTATTTTAGAAATAAATGCTTAAATTACTATACTGAATATTAGCTTCAATCGAAGAGGGGAACACATTTCTTGTCAAAGTTTTTCCATGTTATTTATTGTAGTTTACTGAACTACTGCTTTTTTCTGTCATACGAGATTGAGATAGTTCATTGGAGGAAACGACTTATTTTTTCAAGACAGTTTGCTATAGATTAAAAAATACATAAAATGTTTTTACTTTACTGCGAAATGCAGGTTTAAAGAACTATTTTTTTTTTCATTATATTTATTTCAAGCTAGATAAGTCAATTTGGTTGAGTTTACAGTGTTAATAATAACAATTTCAAATGATTTCACTGTTTTATTTAGTCAAATATTTGTAAAGTGCATGTAGTAATTACTGTACACTTTAAACGCAATAAATAAAGAATATGTATTTTAAATGAATTAAAATTTGTGTTGATTGTAAAAAAATCGTTATCGTTAAATATCCTAAAAACTTAGCATATTAGATATGTTAAACTTGGTGGCTAAGACCATGAGTTAATGAAATAATGAAGTTTTGACAAATGATATGATTCTAATTTTAATTATAATGTATAAAAATAATTTCGAATTCATTTCAATTTTTGCTTGTAATAAACTACATAAAAAAGGAAATTATAATAATTAAGATATTTACTGCTATTTAACTTAATTGTAATCAAATTTGAGACTATAAAAATAATAAGACTGTTGCATTAATGCAAAGTAACAATAACGTTTAAAGTTTAAATTTAAACGTTATATATTTTTATATGATGACCACCTGGCTGTATCAATTTATATAAGCTAATTTTTATTTAATATTATTCTGCTATCATAAAAAAGCAAAGCTAAATAAGTTTGTTTTCACTTTGTATTAAATCATACTCAAAAAATGATATAAATATTTATGTAGCATATGTTTCGGTTATAGTCGAAAACGTATCCAAAAAATTGTATTATATTCATTTTTTTTATTTATATATATGCTAAAATAAACGAAAATAATCTCAAAGTCGAAATACATATTTAGTGTAATGTGAATTACATTAGTATATCCAAAGTTTGATAAAATAATTAAATGAATTTGTAATAATTAGAAAGAAATTGATGCGAAACAATTTAACAGCCCGATGATAAATATTTGCTTAATTTCGTTTAAATGTAAAGTGTTTTTTATTTATTAACTCTAAATTATTTAGCTTGTTCTATCTAAATAAGTAAGAGAACACAGTTTAAATTTTGGCACAATCAGTCATTTTATGGCCATATCAAGCATATTTTCATCAATAATTAGTAAATATTTCTATACTATCTTTAATATTATTTAAAAAGGTTAAATTACCTTAATGTTGCAAAATCTTTAACTAAAATTTTTATTAACCCTAAGACGCTTTGTACTCAATATTGATGTCGTGTTTACAATTTATACTGTTTGGCTATACAGTTTTAAGCAAACTAGAAACTAGGAGTAATATATAAGCATAAATAAACTATATAAAATTTAAATAAACAAAGAATCTAATAAATAAAGTTTTTGTTTCTTTGGGAAAGCTTTTCAAATATGACACTTTAGGCTCTTGAATTTATTCGCCAAAACTCAAAATCAAAAGGAAATAAATTTTATTCTTCTATTATTTACCAAGGAATTCGCAATGCTTAAAAGGCAGTAATAAGTAGGTAATAGTAAAAACAGTAGGGGAGGAGGTTGTCTTCAATCCATAATCAGTAGAGCACTTGACTATTAATTACAATTATTATAGCACTAGAAGGCAAGTGATAAATCTTTAGCAGAGTGTACATTTTTTTATTATTTTATGTTTTAACTATTGTTTATTTTTCAAATGCTTATTTAACATTTTTTTTAGCTTTTTTGTTCTTTAACAAATAAAGTAAAGAAATGAAATATTAGCATTAGAAAAATCAAAAGCATTATAGTAGATAGTATGTACCCTTATTTAAAAATATAATATACTGTCGTAAGGCTGAGAATAAGACGCACAGATATGTCACAAACATTAACTTACCACCACCCTGTTTATTCTATTGTCCGATAACGAAAGCCATTTATTTTTATTCTATAATTTTTTTCTTCTTAAAGTATAAAACTATAAAACACATATCGTCAAAAAGTTTGATAATAAAAATCTTCTTTATTTTTAAATGGACAATAATAAGAAAGATGTCAACGTAACAACCTTATAACTCAATAACGCATAATAAATTAAATGTGATACAGTTCCTTTTTTGTATTACGATTATGGTT
>OZ012638.1:20818782-20902553 GCA_963942525.1 Ptychoptera contaminata
ATAAGTGCATATTTTTTACTTTTCATATGTTCAATATATTATATCGCTTGAAAATTATTAGTAAATGGCATTATGTTTTATATGCTATTGTTATAATAATGCTTCCTTATTTATTTGTTTAAAGCGCAAATAACGTTCTAATCCTTCTAAATTGCTTATTTAAATTAGCGATCAATCACTAAACTTATAGATTTAGATTAAATGTGTTAAGTAAAAATATTATTAGAATACCGGATATATGTAAAGAAATCACTAGAATAAAGGGTTATAGGACGATTCGTTCCCGGATGGTTCATTCCCGGACGGTACATCCAGCGGATGGTTCATCCAGCGGACGATTTATCCCACGGACGGTTCATCCAGCGAACGATTCATCCAAAACAATATTTTTATACAATAAAAAACTATCATAATAAAGAATACATATTCATCAGCAGTTTAGATCTTTAAATATTTAAACAACAAAATAATTTAGGATGGGTTGTACGCGCAGATGGGAGCACGAATGTGGGTGGTAGATAGTTAAATTTACATGAAGGCAGGGGTGTTATATTTTTAATAAAAAAATTGAATATGTGTATATAGGTATATATAAATATTATATATATATAATATATATATATATATATATATATATATATATATATATATATATTAAATGTATTGAAAACAAATTGTTTTAAATAAAATATTTTAAATATAATAATTTAACTGGAGTTTAAATACTTTCTTTGTTAATTTATATTTAGATAACATAGTTAATATATTTTAGATATAGTTAAAATAATGAATAGAAATGTACTTTTTGTGAACATTTTTTTATCCATTCTAATTTTATCCATTTTGAGTTAATATTATTAATAAATAAAGAAAATACTTACTATATTTGTATTCCACTCCATATTTAGTGTACTCTATGCATATTTAAGATCTTATTTATAATTTTTTTTTATTGTTTTTCTGGTCAAGTTTTATTTTAAAATAAACAATTCAATTCATAATTAACATATTAGAGTGGATAAAAAAGTGTTCACAAAAAGTATTGACAGAAAAAGAATTAAAAAAAAATTAAATATAAATTAACAAAGAAAATATTTAAACTCCAGTTAAATTATTATATTTAAAATATTTTATTTTAAGCAATTTGTTTTCAATACATTTAATATATATATATATATTTATATATACATATATACACATATTTAATTTTTTATTAAAAATATAATACACCAGCCTTCATGCTCCCATCTGCGCGTACAACCCATCCTAAATTTGTCTGTTTTTTTTTAAATATTTAAAGATTTAAACTGTTGTTAAATATGAATTCTTTATTATGATAGTTTTTCATTGTATTAAAATATTATTTTAGATGAATCGTCCGCTGGATGAACCGTCCGTGGGATGAACCGTCCGCTGGATGAACCGTCCTCTGGATGAACCGTCCGGGGATGAACTGTCCGGGGACGCATAGTCCGGACACCGAATAAAAAAGTATTTTTATTTTATTTTGTTTTGTTTTAATTTATATATTATATTATTCTATACAAAAAAAATAAATAAAATCGCAATTCTATTAAGTTGAATCTAAAAAAATAAACAAATGTATTTGTGAGTAAAGTACACTTTAAAAAAATTGGTGTGAGAAAGGATTTGATGGTAAAATAATCATAACGAAAATCCGGTCGATTAAAAAAAAAATTTTTAACTTCGTACCTTTCTTGCATTCTTGAACAGCCAATATAATTGGGTTGTAATCTTAATGCTACATAAAGAAAAATATTACGAATAGAATAAAGGAAATAAATATTAAAATATAAATTGAATTTATATTGTTTCTTTTTGTAGCTGAAATATGGCTACGTATTTTTATCACATAAAAAACACTCTTTGGCACCTTTCGGCCTATTTAAGTGGAAAAAATTCCTTATTCAAGATAAAAACATCCGAATTTGATCAATAGAATTTTTTTTTATTTTTTAATACAATATGTTGTTCCTAAAAATCCAAAAAATTGACCTGAAATAAAAATTTGTACTTATTCTCAACTTTCACTTAATTAACAATTATTTATGCGAAGATAAATCATTGGATTTACAATATTTGTAATATTATAAACGACACTAACTTGCTCGCGTTTAAGAATTTTTCGATGGGATTTATTTCACCCAAAGCAAAAAGCAAATTAGACAAAATGCTATAAATAAGTAAAATGTTTTGGAATAAGAAGCGACAAACAAGAATTGTATTAAATTATCTAAAAACCCTACACGCTACCGAAAAAAACCGAATAGATAATGGAAAGTTGCGATAATACGAAATTGTGTCAAGGACAACAAATTACGCAAATGATATAAGCAGAACCACAAAAACAAAAATAAATAAAAAGAAAATTGCCGACGAGAAAGTTTTGCATTTTTATTTGCTGAGTCTTTTTTCTTTTTCTACTTTTAAGTATTTTTTTTCTTAACAAAAACGGCAATAAAATGATAAAAAATTGAACATACATATAGAAGCTGATATCCAAGAAAAGCGATAAATTTATATTTTGGTGTGCAAATTTATAAGGATTTGATTAAGCTGTGTGTGGTATTTATTCATATTTATTTGTTTGTTTAGAATTTTTTAAGTTTTGTTGTATGGGTATTAGGATATTGACGCTTAATCAAAATCATGGTTGAATAATAAAATACTCAACTAAAAAAGAAATTTATTCAGATGTGATTCAGTCAGTTTTCTTCAACGTTAACAACAGCAACAAATATATAGTAAAGGTTTGCGTTATAGCATTAATTTCATTTGAATTCTATATTTTCACAAATTATATTGTAGTTTTTTCTAGTAACAATAATTTTACATTTTTTAGTAAGTAAAGAAAAAGCTCAAAGATTCCCAAAGACTAAAAAAAGTCAGGTGGTTTTATTAAAATAAAAATATGTATAAGGAGCTCAGTGTAGTATCATTTTTATTGAGAGTTTTTTTTTTACGGTTATACTGCTTTGTCATTTTACTTGGTTATTTTTATTTTATGAAAAAAATAGAGTTGAAAAAGTAAGAGTTGCATAGTAATTATATTTCACGTGTGTGTGTGTTCAAAATTAATGAAGTGTTGTTGGCATAACAAGACATGTTGACAGCATGTATTATTAAAGCTTAATTTGATTTATTTTGTTTTAAAGTCGTGGGCTTAAAAATAATTTAGAAGAGTTATTTAAAGAAATTTTATGTTTACTATATATATTTTATTCTATTTTAGTAAAGGTTATCACTGTATATTATTATTAAGTGCCACTTTAGTCTTTTCAGATGAATTATGAGTTGTTTATTGCTTGTTATTAGTAATCAAACTAGTGTTATGTGTGCTTTCTATTTCATATATAGTTACTTTTTACGTAACACTTGTGAGTGATTTATTGCTTTAATTAAATTTTCTTTTTTTTATATCCTTAACGAGATATTTAAATATAAAATAATTTTTGTACTTACATCCCAATGATATATAATTGAGTTCACGTAAGTCCATTAATTTAAATGATACTAAAATTTGTGCTAAAACACCAGCTAAAAATCGGCCACATAATATTCCTGCCCTAGCATGGCCGGTTACTTGTTGATATTTGCTTCGTTCAACTTTTGCATACATATATGTATAATAAGCAACTTCGGCTGCCATAAAAGTGCCATAACAAAGTTGTACAAACTGTTTGCATAAAATTAAAAAAGATAAACAAATAATATATATAAGATTACCAAAAAAAGTATTACAAAACTTAACCTGCAGTCCAAGTAACGTAGAAGTCCATAATAAAAGGCACCAGAGTACAATTCCAACACATGCTGAAACCAAAATAATTGGTTTGTATCTTAAAATTGAATATAAAAAAGATTAGAATCATAACAAATAATACTTCAATAATATTGAATACATGTTAACAATAACGAATTATTGATTATTTCTATTTTATTAAATATAAATTGTATTAACTTTCTCTTTTTGCAAACAAGATTTGTTAATTATTGTTAAAATTTAAGAAACAGTAAAGTTAAGAAACATGTAATTTTATTGTAATCGACATTGTACATAGTTTATTGTCTATTGTTAATCAATATCGTTTGTTGTTCTGTTTACGAAACTCTTTTATGTCACTTAATTTACATCATTTTACTAAAAAATATTATCTATTATGAATTGATTACAGTTATTGGCGTTGCTACAAATTCATTAACAAATTATGTAAGAATAAATCGTTTCATGTATCACTTAATTACTAATGCAATCATCGCTTTACTGTGTCAAAATTTCATAATTTTTAATTACTCAATTTATGTTGACATTGTATTGATTTTTTATAATTGCATTAATAAAATAATTTTTAAAAACTAAAAGCAGCAAATTGTTGGCCATGCGTAAAACATGGACTTTTTAATTAAATCTTGCTACACTAAATGACTGATTTATTATCAAAATCCAAGGACATCGATATGAAAGAAATTCACGATTTTTTAATACAGTTTGATCTTTTTTCATAACAACATTAAATGATTCGTATGTTGTAAATATTGATAAGAATTGTCCGCTCACAATCTCATTGCTGATTTAAAATAAAAATTGTTAATAAAAATATTCAGACCAACTTTCCCAACAATTTCTTTTATTGCCTTAAAATATTATTTTATTCAAATGTGCTCTTTGGTGCTACGTCCCATACTGAGCATTGAAAAGAGGCTTGCATCAATACAAGAATCTTACTTTTTGGCGCTATTTTCGCGATTTTCATAACGTCATGCTACAAAAAGTTTGTCGTAATATTTATATCCAGGAGACGAACCCACGACTCTTTATTTTAGTGGAATTGTATCAAAAGCACAGTTTTATGTGAATCTTTATGAGTTAATAGCTATATCTTGCAGAGTTGTGTCTTTGAAGAGTCAGTTTATATCGAATTTCATTTACCACATTGGGCAATCCTACACAAATCTTCTTTCATAAACGACGCTATTAAATCCCTGTCCATTTTCCTTACTTCGTTATTCTGTCTCATCTGCGAAGCTATGAATAGGGTATTTTGTTGATTTTAACTGAATTTGTACAAAAATCATTTGAGTAAGTACCGTCTACTACAACTCGAAAACTTCTTAATACCATCTTAATAACTGTTTAGCTATTAAACTGTCACTTAGCAATATGAAACGCAACGACGAAAGATTTGTAGGAGACATTACATATGCCAGTAAGTTTCCTGTGGACCCTTTAGATCGAAAAATGTATTGACGATCGTCCACTATTATATAGTTTTTTGTGAGCTCCTTTATGTTGATGATTGATGTACCGTTCAAACACTTTAGCTGAACGATTGGCCTGTAGTAGACAGGGTTGGATTGGTCTTCTTTTTTCTGAATGGGGTAAATATTTGTGGAATAAATATTTCCAGCAGTATTAATATATCCCTATTTTGTGAGATATTAGAAAAGTTTTTGTTAGCACTGGAGCAATTTCAAGTGCAAAAGTTTTTAAGGAGATTGCTGGAATGTCATCAAGACGTGTGGTTTTTTTTACATCTAGTTCTTAGAATTATTTTTTTACAGAACTGGCACGAAATACAATTGAATTCATTAAATAATTAGAGGATGGAAATTTTGTTGGTTTTTATGAAGGGTTTCCAGCTCTAGTTGCATTTGCAGAAAAAATATTCGCCAGAGCCTTATTATATATTTTTAATGGTAGGAGAGAAAGCGATGTGAAATTATTTTTGACAAATTTTGCCATTTGCCAGAATTGACGTAAAGTCGTAGGGCAGGTTTTCAGCTATGACAGTTTTCGTCCATTTTTTCCGAGAGTTTATCAAAAAAAAAATTGTACGTATATTAGGTGTTACACGACGGATGCACACCTACTGCGATGATATCTTTGGACATCAGTCAAATTTTTATTATAAGAATATTGTAAGCCGCGTTATTAATTTCGAAATTCCAAAGTCGTGTTAGCGCAACATTGTTTCAATGTACGCGCATACATTGTGCTTCAAATTAAATGTAATATAATAATTACCTTAGCTATATTTATAAAAATGTAAAATATAAAGCTCGTTTTTTTTAAATAATTTTGATCATATATTTATATTATAATTATACATACATAACAAACAAAATGGTAGGCAATAATGAAAACAAACATAATCAATTGACATACATATAATAAATTGGAAAAACAATTTATGTTTTCTAATTTTTTTAGTTACGAATATGATAAAATAACTCTTATTCAATTTCATTAAATTTGCATCATTCATTTTTATCATACATTTGTTAGTATCGGTTTTATTTTTTATTACGTAATTTTATTAATCTATGAAATATTTTATTTATAAAATTCATTTATTTGATTGATTTATAATCTTGTTATAAATCGTTTTAATTGTTCTCATACAAAATTACAGTAAAATACAGATGTCAATCATTAATTTGCTTGAATTGTCATATTTGATAGTATTTATTTTCATTTTATTCTTTTTCGTAATGAAAATTTTAATAATTTTCAAGAAAATGTTTTCTTATAATATAGCTTATTTAATAAAATGAAAATCGTTTTTTTAAATGATAAGAAATAAACATAAATAAAGATGTGCAATCTTGATAAAAAGTAACTTCAGCTTTGGTTTGTTTAATTTTAATTCTTGTATTGGTAAGCTTTAAATTTAAATATCTGTTATAACTAACTTAAATACGATTATTTTTGTTTTTAGATACATTTCTTAACTATCTCAATATTAACTATTCTTAACTTCTGAACCACTTTATAAATATTACAGTTTTATTAATTTTTTATAACTGTTTTATTTCGTTTTTTTTTAAATTATATTGTGTTAATTACTTATCCTAATCTTAATTATCAAATTCATCATAACAAATTTTATTCAATTAACTATTTAATATTTTTAAATTTTATTAAAGTAAAAAATTACTTTTATAAAAGTTTTAGAAACAAAAAATATTCATCGCAATAAACAATACAATCATATAAATGATAACGCTGAAATCTAAAAGCTAAATCTAAATTTAGAATAAAGCAACTCGGAAATGTTATTTGATTGATTTGTTAAGCTTTAGCTTAGATGATCCGAAATAGCAAAAAAAAAAAAATATAATAAAATGCCAAGTTAATAAAGTTAAAAAAAAACCGAAAAAAGAACAGGAAATAAAATAAAAAATTTATGAAAAAAATGATAATAATATCAATTGAACATCCTTTTATCTCAACTCTTTTCACATTTGTATGTATTTTATTATCATTTCATGAAATAAAAAAACCACAGAAAACATTCATTCAGAACATTCAGCAAACCACAGAAAACGACTCTACTTAGGGTTTTCTTTTTCTGTTTATAAGCCAATTGAATTTTTAGTTTTTCATTTAATCTAAATGAGGTCTTATTTTTGCTTTACTTTTTTATTGAACGTGAACACCACAATAAGCGTTAAAGATAAAGAAAAAAAGATAATCAAACATTACCTGGATACAGTTAAATTGTACAATCCTTATAATCCATTGAATTTTAAAAATGTATAATTATAATATATGTACAAATAGAATTTAATTAGTGTATGTATTTTATATTTCAAGCTAATTAGAACAATAATCTCACCTTAAAATGTCAGTTATTAAAAAAATAATAACTAGTTGTGCTAAATATGAATATGTTCCCAGAGGATAAATTTCACGATTCACTTGTTCACTTGTTATATTACGCCATTCCCCTGATAAAAATTCAGTAACAAATGGCTCTGATGGGCGCATTTCCCGGAAAAAACCAAAAGTACATAATATCAATGATATTTTTAGCCATTCTTTCATTTTTTTTAATTTAATATAAAAAAACACTGAACAAGACGAAAAACACTTGTTGTAAGTACAATGATATTAAATTCAATATATAAAAATCTTACACAATAAACCTTTAATCAAATTTAAATAAAACTTTTATTTAACACTTATTGTTAGTATATCTCATTTATTATCTTTTGAATATCATTTATATATAAAACATAAAATATATTTATAAAACTAAACACAAAAATAAACTATTGTGGTAAAAACGAATTAATAATAAATACTTATTGTGAACCATAATTATTATTTTAATAATAATAAAAAGGTAATTTTAGTAAATGTGTTATCAACGACTATACTAAAACAATTAAAAATATATAAGAAAATAACATTAACTAAAATAATATACTTTCTATTATCTCGTTTGATAAGAAAAATTAATAATTATCTTAATTAATTTTTTATTATTATATTACATTTGAATTTTATACAATTATATTGGCTTCATATTAATATTGTTTTTATTTTTTCCCCTCCTGTATCTTTACAAATATTTAATCTTTAATTTATAATAGCATATATGTATAATATAATAATAAAGATACTAATAATCTTATAATTATTCTTATAACGAATAATGTATGAAATAAAAAATAACACTATTTTAAAAACTATAAAATTTATTTTTATATTATTGGCAATTTTAATTTTTTTGTTTTAATTATACAAGATTTAAGATAGCTATTGATTATGAGGTTAAAAACAAGCAAACTAATGTGTATTTTCAAGAGATATTTTTACAAAATATTTATATAACCAATAAAATATACGTGCTTATACGTTTTAGTTACCTTGTTTATGTTAGGTGAACTAATAATTATTATTGCTACCTTAAAAGTTTTTGACTATTATTAAATATTTGTTTTTTTTTTTTTAATTTTATATGTTTTAAAAATCCATTAGTCGTAAAAACAGACTGTCTTTGTTATTTCTTTGTCTTTTTCATTTTTATAAGACAGTTAACAAAAATTTTAATTATTTTATTTATTTATCTAGACAAAAAGATTTAAGTATAAATTAAGATGCTTTTTGAAATATGTATTATAACTATTTGTTAATTTATAATGTGTAAAACACATCTCAGAAAATACAAAATTTTAACCATATTGCTGTCGTTGACAAAAAACATAAAATATTAACATATATCTATTAACATGTAGCATGAAGCAAAAAAAAATGTAATTCATGCGTTTTTGATAAATTAGACATAGCATAGCAATACTGTTATCAATGTCATTAAATTTTATAATAAACTATTTTGTTCTTATTCTATTACATGTTAGACTTTTTTGTAACTTTAAGGTTGCCACCTACTTAGCGTATATTACAAAATGTATTATTAATGAATTGTTTAGATTTTCTATTTTGTTTTTAACTTTACTCTTTCTAACAAGTGTTTCTGTGTTTATTTTCACTACAAAATTCTCATTTTAATATTTAAATTTTATAACAGTTGTGTTTCCATTTTATTGTAACTTATGTTATGTACTCTACTCACAAACTAATTTCAAACATTTTTTCACGACAAAAATTTATAATATCAGTATATAGTAAAAAACAGTTAAATATAGGGAGTACGACACTATCATTATATTTGTAAAATTAACCATTAATAAAACCAACGATAAAAGAACACCATGAGCAATCCTTTTCTGCATTTATTATTAATTAGGTATTAGACACTATATATTTATTATTTGTTAGACATGTAAAATAAAAGTAAAATATAAATTTTATAAGAACATAAAGCAAAGTATCAATTGTATAAAAAGTAATTCTAATTATAATTAATTAAGGCGCTGAGATTTAACGTTAAACAAAATCAATTTAAAAAGTTGTCAATAAAAATAATTAATATTAAAAATCAAAGAGATAAATCATTCATTTTTTTATTTATTATAAAAACAAGATAATAAAGTAAATATTGGCGAAGTGTTTTATAATTTTTTTTTATAAACAATAAATTTTTAATTATTTAGATATATGTGTTAAACAATAAAATAAAGAATAATTTGTATCGAATAAATTAGTTGTAAACAAAAAAAGTGTAATCTAAGCTTTAATTTTGTTGAAAATATTTTGAAACAATATTTAGCTAAAATCATATACACATGTATTAAGAAGTGTTTGCATTGCCTTGAACACGGTAAAAATGTTCATTAATATAAAATCAGCTTAATAAAAACAAAATTTTATGATAATGTTTATGATATTGTTGATATATCATTATATTGGTTACCAACAAAATAATTATAATACGTGATTGTGTTTGTTTTCAAATTAACAAAAAGGGTTATTTTTGCGAACAACAAAAAGTACAGTGAATCAGTTATAAAAAAATCTGAAATCTTTGCTGAAGAAGGCACAAATCGAAACAATATAAATAAAGAAAAGGCCGGACCCTTTTTATAAATTTTTATATATAATATTAACATCCTGTAATCAATTTTTTTAATACTTATTTACTTATATTGATAAAGATTAGTTTTAGTTAACGAATTTACTATTATAAAAAGAATTAAAAAACAAACCCCTAAAGATTTATTGTGCTGAAACGTGTTCAAGCATATGATATTAAAACCGATATAAAATATACATGTTGACCACAACGTATTTATATATCTCTTTTACTCGTTTAGTCCCATCGACACAAATATTGATTCATTATTAATAATACATTTTTGATACATGTAAAATGAGATTTTTATGTTGTGTTATTACTGCCACTGAGGCTACCTTAAAGAAGGCAATTGCACAACATTAAAACAGATAGACAGCAATAATATTTATGTAACGTAAAGGAGTATGTAATTTTTAGAAAACGGAATATGTTCATTTTCAATAAAAATTCAATGTAATGTGTAGGCGTTAGTTATACGATTGTGCTCCCACTTATTTATTTTATTTTTTTTTATTTTTATAGAGTTGTAAGGGTATGATAGAAAACGTGACAACAACACAAGCAATTTGTTATACTTTACGCAACTTACTAACAATCACAAACTAGGTCCATTAATACTATTAAGATAAATTGATCTGTTGTCGAAATAATAGTTGCCAATAATCAACTAGCTGAGCAAAGCAAAAATAGGGTGTTTTGTAAGTTTCTTTTTATTGTATATTAAATATTTATTTAGTCTTTTCGTTTCTTAGTCTATTTAGAAAAGTTAAAATATTTGATTATGAGTTTTAAAAATATACAAATTTAAATTAATAGAATAAAAAATTAAATATTAACATTATTGCTTTTTCATTCTGATAAATGCCTGTATATAATAAATAATATTTAATAAAAATTATAGAATATTATCATCTCTCTGTAACTTAAACGTTTCTTATTAAACGAGAATAAAAACCCAAAATCATATGAATAATAAATATGTATTTTTGACGTAATACATCACATAGAATTATAACTCATTATTGTTTTGCTTCGCGTTATACTTTGGGCTTAATTTTTTTTATTTTTGAAAAATTGTCGATGACGTCTGTAATCAAAGCGAAAAAAAAAAGATTAACTATAGCAATATCGTGTTACTAAATATAAAATAAGATTTTAATCTTATAAAATACAGTTTATAAGTATTCAGAAAACGATTGTAAAATGGTATTTAAAATAAAAACTTACTCACGAAGATAAAGAACAAAAAAAAACATTTGGATAAATTAAATTTTACTATTCTTGAATCTGTATTTAATAATAATTTGTTGTAATGTACATATTGTTCACGTTTTATCGCTCTAAATACCGTATATCCTACTTATTTATTTTACTAACTAAAGCATATCGATTAGTTTTGCTTGCTATGTCTGTTGTATAACGTGATAATCGAAATGAGTGCAGAGCATTTATTTTAATTTTTTGCAAATAATATGCCTTTTTAATGTGTTTCACTACATACCGTCGCATGAAGTTTCTACCACATAATTTTGAAATAAATAATTGTATGCAATAAAAAAAATGTATAGCGGTTTGGAATTAGTGACTATAAAACATATCTTCTATATCTATGTTATACGAGATATAACAATAAATTTATTTAATCCGTTTAACGAAAAGTGAAATAGATAACTGATTCTTATTTTAATGATAAATAATAATAAACTTTTACTATTTTTGATTTTTAGTAAGTACAGATTTGCCAAAAAAGAAAACTACAAAAAAAAAAAAAAAGCTCCAGAAAATAATTTAATTTGTTACCCATTTTATTAAAAACATTTATTTTAAACTGTCATAGCTAATGCTTTTACTAAGTAGGTAATTATTCTGTTTGAATTTTTTTATGAATAAAAAAAATTGATGCTCAAAAAAAGAGCAATACGATGATAGCAGGGTTACCTGTTTATAAATACAACTTAAATAATATTCCTGAATTTTAATATTTTGTGTTTGTTACTAAAAATGCGCTTTTTAAAACTAGAATTCTAGCTAACTAGCTAACTAGCTAACTAAGCATAGGTGAAATACCGAGATTATGCCTTCGAAGGAATTAGACTAATTTAAGATCAGTGGCGTTGCGTCATACTAGCGAATGGATGCTTAGCATCCCTATGTTTAGAATTAAAAATTGGGCATAAATAAGGATAAATTAAAAATAAATTTTTTTTATTAAATCGCAAAAAATTTCTAATAATATTCATAAATTTTTAAAGAAATCATATTTCATGATGAACTCAATATATATCAACAATATTTCAGTTCAGTTCATATTCACAAGAAAAATTCATGCGTTTTGTTGTTGTTGTGATTTAAATGCGAATGAAGTGGCAAAGCGAAATAAAAAGCAATAATGACGTATATTTTTAAAACAAAAAAAATATGGTTAAAATAAGTCTCTCAAAAAAAGCTAGCTTTTTCCAAATTATTTGTATAAAATATATATGTAGTGGTAGAACTAGCGATTTGCATAGAAAATTAAATAAAAAAAATACATTTCTCTCAATTTGAATAATTTTTTTGGCTTAAATTTTACTCATTTGGATGCTACAAAAATATTGCTTCACATGCAATTAATATATATAACACAAATAAATTGAAAGAAACTTAATGCAGATTGGATATGATTCTAAGTTTCAAAGTATTGAATCTATCTTGTTTTATTTTTCTCATGACAAGTGAAACTGACTAGATTGCTCTGTTGATTTCTGACGCATATCAATTTAATTATAAAAAAATTAATTAAAAGAAAGATAAATATTTAATTGGTAATTTTTTAAAAATATTACTTAAAATTGTATTAAGTTAAATTTTGAAATAACAAATAAAACAAGATGAAAGTAATAAATAAATGCAATTGTTATATTGAAAAACTGTTGAAAAAGTCATTTGCAATGCATTATTTTGTTGAAAGGCAACATATAATTGATATTGGAAGGCATACACCAATTATGGACATTACAGTTAAGAATATTTCTTGTACTAGGCATTTTACTGATAAATTATATAAAACCAACAACTGGGTAGCGTGATGCGAATTTTTAAACAAATATTTTTGCTGGCCATGCCTACTGTTTTCAGTAGAACAAAATGCTTGGTGCAAGGATGGATTTTCAGACTTGAATAACATTTATAAAGCTGCAGATAGGCATTGCAAAAAGTCTCAAAATTTAGTCATGACGATGCCAATAACAAGTGCATCAGCTGAAAGAAGCTTTTCGCCATTAAAGCACATCAAAACTTATTTGAGAAATACAACTGGGAAGAAAGATTAAGTAGCTTTGCAATTATTACAATTGAAAAAAATCTTTTAAAAAATTTATGAATAAAAGATAGAAAAAATGATGCAATTATAAATGAGTTTGCCAAAAAAGATAGAAGGATTTATAATTTTAACAGGATATTTACACTATTTATATTACCAGGATATTCAATTTTATTTATTTTTACAAATTTTATTTTTTGATGTATATTAATAATCCTGTATTTGATGTGCAGATAGAAAAATTAGTCAAGTGATGATATAGTTATATTATATTATACATACATCTGATGACTACACCACAAAAAAAAACTAGAGCTTCCCTAATTCAAAAAGTCACGCCACGCTACTGTTTAAGATCAATTCTTTTTTAAGTTTCCTAAGTAAGTTCTAAGCTTACGTCAGATCTGTATAAAGACAAGCCCAAAGTAGTTTTATAACAAAATTAGAATTTTATTAGCTACTCTTTAAATAAAAATCTTGTAAATCAACTGCGCATGTTGAAAAAAATCCTGGAGACGTCGATTAAGCTGATTGTTGCCGAAATGGATGCTGCTTTCCACATAGAAATCTCTCAATTCACTATGGTTTTATACTTTCCGCAAATGTAAAATCAATTTGTATCCCGATGGATCGCGATATTTATCTGTCGTAATGAACGATATCAGGTATGGACTGAGAAGTTGATGTGTAGCAGTTGCCTAAAATGGTTTTGTTACTCTACATAGTGTCATTGCTTGGCTCGTTCGTGTTCTTTATATACATTTTTCTCATTAAATCATTATTTAGGAAACCTTCTTAGATTGTCGATGATATTATCAAAACAACAATATATAAGATATATCAAGACTATATTTGAGTTACTGAGAGCTTATGATTCTAATAACGTTTTACTGCTTTATAAAGCATATTACCTATCAATGATTTTTGTATAATGTCAAGATTTAATTACTTTATTGATTCATTTAGCAAACCATAATTATTTATTTCAAAAAAAAAAAAAAAAAAAAAATTAATAAGTAGTTCTGCCAAAATTATATATCTATTCTTATGTTAGTATTTTATTATATATATATTATTGACTAAATTATTTACGACAATATGATAATATTCTTAATTTAGTCTATTAATTTTTTATCAATATGATAATTTAAAAAATAATTATTATTTCAATTAGTTTTTTTTTTTTACAAATATTGATTTTACATTCTTTTTCTAAATTAATTAACGTTATTAATAATACTATAACTATATCAATGGCCAATAGTATACTATTTGCATTCAGTTTTAATTAAAGCTCGATTTGCAATAAAGTGTACTATGCTAAAAAACTTTTACCAGGACTCAGAATTAAACACTGAACTTAGTCTTCGAAGTCCAAGAACATCGCACAATGAATAAGCAGTGTAAATAGAAAAATGTATTTTAAAAAAACTGCTATAAATATAGCTATGCGTCTTAAATAAAAAGATTTGTGTCTTGGAAAGATAAACATGTTGGTTTCTGCCATCTTTTGATTAATAATATAACTTTGAGTTAAATTAATTTTATAACCTTTTTATTTGAGTATTTTTAATAATTTGTATTCTAATTAAAACCCAAATTTTCAAGGTACAATTTTCAAACAATTATCAGGGTATAATCAAAATAATTTTGTTAATTTATAAATTTTTTTTCTAATATAAATATAATTATTATCAAAATTAATAATAACTTAGTTTGTTATTTTTATAATAATAACACAAAAAGTAAAATTTAAAAGCATTATGTAAAATACAATAATAGTTAATTCAAAAAGTTTATAACATAAACCATTTATTGAAAAATAAACATTTTAAATTTTGACACTCATTTCTATTATAAAAATTATCATTATAAAAATTTATCATCTACATAATAAAAATAAATCAAAAATTGCTGTTTATTTTATTAAAGAAAACCTGACCTTACGTAAATAACAAAAAAATGTAATGAAATATTCTCTCCGATTAAGTTTGACGATAAAAGATTTGATAAACAATACAAAATAAAAAATAACTTTTAAAACATATTAAAGTAGAGGAAACAAATATTGTGCTAAGTAATCCTCAACGAAAAAAATCAATATGGCTTTTTAAGTCAATGAAAATCATATCAATCAGATATAAGATCGACGTTTTATATGATTTTTCTCTGTCTATCAGTTTTATCTTAACTGTCTGTCGATTGATTGTTGTTTTGTGTTATGTGACTTGTGCCTTTGATCGATTAACGTAAATTTTTAAATTGAAAAAACTAACAGAATATCGATTAAGGAAATTCTATTGGGGACTATTGAGTTTAAAAGAGCACTTGTGAGTTCTTTATTTATAGTATTAAAAATACAAAATTTAAAGCTTTTATAATTATGTAAGGGAACAATGTATCTCTATTCAGTCTTGAACTGCTGATACAATAATTTGCCGAGCTTTAATTAATGAACTTCAAAAGGCAGCATTTATGCTATTTTTATTTTCATAAAGAAATATAATACAATAAAAATGGATAGAAACAAGTTGATGAAACTAAATACGGCAAATTGAGTACAAATAAATAATAAAATCATAAGTAATATTACAAATTTTTATTTAATTTTATTTTTATAAAAAATTGTTTTCTTTGGCTAAAATATATTCATATATAAAATATATAACATTAATTCTAAATAAAAAACGAAAATATACCGGTTTGCATTTCTAATGAAAGCGAAATCTTTTTTTTGTTTCAAATTATGTTAAAATTAAAAAAGGAAATTAATTCAAAACATCACAAGTAAGGTCTAAATTTAAAATAATCACTATATACTTAAAAAACTTTATTGACTAATTTTATCATTTTAACAAAATAATCAAAAAATAAACCAAATTATAAACAAAAAAAATATTTATTTGCGTAAATCACGATTTCCAATTTCTTATACTTGTCCATTTGCATCTAAAAACAAAAAAAAAGTTTTAAAATACCTTTATAATAATAAACCTTTAATTCAGACAGTATTACTTTGCAATTGGTAACTTTAATTTATTATGTTAGAATCACTGTTAGATTTAACTTTTTTTGGATTTTTTGACAGTTTAAAGTCAGTCCTTTTTAAAGAGCTTACAATTGGTTTTATCATTAAAAATAAATGAAAAATAATAATAAAAAAAAATTATCAAAAGATTTATCTGTGACCTTTTTATGCAGTCAAGCAGTTTTGCCTTTCTATTCGTTGATATTATTATTATTAGTAAGTGAAATATAAGTAAAATATTTTGATTGACTGACAACAAGCAAAAGTATATTTTTATTGCAAATATTGCTAGCAGTTTAAAAATGTAAAAGAACAATAATAAAAAAATACATAAGAGAATTTAAATGAAAATAAAAAATGCACAATTTGTTTTTATACATATTAATAAGAAAATTTTGTTTACTGTATAATAATTTATTTATTTATTACTTTACTTTTGCCGTAAAAGCAAATAAATAAACTGATTGTTGTATAACCATAAAATAAATAATTATTTATAAAAAAGAAAATAAAACATACAAAGGATAAACAAAAATCATGACTAATTAAAATCACGGGTATTTTTTTTTTTTTTTCAAAAATGTTTATCTGAAATGACAAGTTTACCAGTTACCATGTTCATTTAAAAAAAAATTAAAATGTTTAATAAAGGAAATTATCATAAGTAAGAGAAACAGAAATTATATTATAAAAAAATCAAAGTAACGATTATGCCACATATGTGATTAAAAATAATATATTAAAAATAATTCAAACAAGAAACCAAATAATAATTTATATTTTAAATGTCAAAAAAAAAAAAATAATATAATTAAATATATATATATATATATATATATATATATATATATATATAAAAATTTTTTTTTTTCATCAAGCAATTAAAATGTCACTCAAAGTTTGAGTGAAAACCAAACAAAAAAAGAAAAAAAATTAGTTGAAACCAAAGTAACAAAAACATGCTTTGCAAGTGACACTGATTTCATTTACAATATTTTGATATTCATGTTATTATTAATGATTTTTTTTCTTTTCAGTTTATTTATTACTGGATTAAAAAAAATTGTATGCAAAAGTAATAAAAACCAGGGAAACAAAAAAAAAAAATTGTTTCCAAAAATGTCAGCTGAAACTACGGCTGGTAGTAAAAGCGTGATTACTGTAGCAACTGCTGCAGCAACAATTGCACCTCCATTATCACCACCTAGAATAATAACACCGACCGACGACTGTGTAGACGGTGCCAGTATGGAGGGTTTTGAATCAATATCTGAAACAGGTACAATACAAACAACTGGTACACGTAAAAACACTAAAGTTGAATTTGTACGTTTTGGTTCTGATATCATTTATAAGGAACATGATGAACTTCGAGCAAAAATTAGTGAAGAAATAAGAAAGTAAGTATTTTGTATGATTCTAAAAAATGTTGTGTTTCTACACCCAATTCAAAAGCAATTTTTAAATTTAATCCGTCTTTTAATAAATAAATTAGCAATATTAAATTAAATAATTATTTAATAAAAAATATGAAGCAACAAAAACTGTTTTTATGTTATATATTCTACATAGTTTTTAATATTTAATTGTTTTGCAATAGAAAGCTTAAAAATATTTGAAAATGTACGTACACATTGGGTTAAAAAGCTCAAAATTTGGTTAATTGACTTTCAAAGGATTCTTCGTTTTAAACGAAAACATCAAAAGTCTTGAATACATTGATGGTAATGACAATGAAAATAAAGTTGTTTTCTTTCATATTTCTGTTTTTGAGTAATTTTTGTTTATTTTAAAGGAAAATTTCTCCTTAAAATTAAATACGAATCAATTTATTTCGAATTAAAAATTAAGGTCCATAAGTGCAATAAAATTATTTCAAATATTTATTTACAATTTAGTCAGCGAAGAAAATAATAAATAAAAAAAATCTGATTTGAGAAATTTTATTAATTGTTTTTGTTACAAAAATGTTTGTTGCATCGGTGAAATAGTTATAAGTGTGGGAGTTTTTTTTTGCAATATTTAAAACATTTTGTGTTGAATACGTACTGAAAGGAAATTGCTTTTATTAAATGGAAAATTTAACGATGACGTATGCTAAAAAGGGCCGCACACAACAATTTTTTTTTTTTAAATAATAAAACACTTAACTATATATATTTTTTACTAAAATTATATTATGAGTATTGAAAAATAGCACAGACGCAACATTTTCAATCCAAATTAAGTTTAAAATCAGCAACGAACAGCAAAGAACAATTCTTTTTATTTTCAATTTTAAGCAAAAAGTTTTTTTTACAGAAAAACACAAATAATAAACAAACAAATAGCAAAAAAAATCGTAAAAGCACGAATCAAGACTTGGAACAAAAATTCAATTCAGTCTTGTTGAAACTGTTAAACGTGTTGGTTGGGTGTTTGATGTGCTGCGAGAGTGTTGACTTTTTTTATCAATTCTATTTTGAATAAAATAATAAAGATTTTTATAATAAAAAAAAAAAAATATTAAGACAAAAGAAAAGTAATAAAAATGATTACTCCCGACCGCCTACTTTAACGACACTTCAGTCTTTTTTTTATTTTTTGTTTTTGTTTTGTAGTCAGTTTTCCATGTGTATTTTTCTGTGCTATCTTTAAACTTGATTTTCCTAACTTATATTTAATTTAATTAAAAAAAATTGTACAAATAGCAAAAAAAGAGTTAATCCGTCTAAAAATAAGAACATAAAGCGATTTAATTTTAAATAATTTTCTTTTACTTTTTTTGAGCAAACATTGAGCAAGGTGAAAAGGTGTTTTTGTTTTTTTCTTAATTAAATCGGAAATTAATGTATGTTTTTTTATAATTCTATTTTTTTTTTGTATTTTTATTAGTTTATTTTAATTAAATAAAAATAAAAAAAAAACAATGAAGATTTATGTATTATATAGCGAATATGAAAAATGGATTAAATGAGGAATATATGTGCCCATACGTAAGATAAAGAAAAATTCAAAAAAATATTTCGCGGTCAAAATAGATAAAAGACAAAAAAAAATGAGCTACATAAAGTTAGGTCAGGTCAAGTTAGATTGCAACCAATAGATCTTTTAAAGTCAGTGAAACTATTTTATTCGTTGAAAAAATCGAAAAATCTAATTTTAATTAAAACGAGACGAAATAAACAATAAATATCGAATGCCACTCAGTCAGCCAGCTATAGTTGTTTAACTAAAAATAAACGAAATGCAACTTAAAGTCACTCAAAAAACAATAGCATCATATGCAACAAACAGTTGTAAATAAAGCAGCAAAATATATTAATTAATTAAAACAAAATAAATTTATATATTTAATAATAGATATGATGATGATGATGATGTTCTCAGTTAATAAAGAATTAACTGTACAACAAGAAATTAAGCAAATAAAAATCGAAGAAGATAAAGAATTATTATTGGTATTACGAGCATCAGTAACAATAATAACAGCACGACAAGCAACCACAATTGTAGCAACAGTAGGAAAAGAACTAATAAGAAACTCAGTATTTAAAATTGTAAAAATAAATAATTTTAATATACAGTAACAACAACTGGAATAATAAAAACAACTTGTTCAGTTTATTTGTGTTTTATTTAAAATTTATAAATTTTTTTAACGACAAAACCTTTAATAAAATAAATAGTTAAGAATTAACACTTCACTTTCATAAACAATAAAAACCATCTGCAATAGAAAATCATTGTGAAAATTTTTGCTTTTTTTGGTTATATGTTATAAATTGATAGATTATTAAAAATTATTTTAAAAGACAAAGAAAAATCGACGATCATAGACAATGTGATATTTGATTACGTTGTGATTCATTTTGTTAAATCTAAGTTTTTAATTTTTTTTTGTTTTTTTTTTTTGGTTAAGTAGTTTTTATTATTTCTTTCTTTATCTGTACAAAGATTATTTATTTTATAAATGTTAATATAATTAAGTTGAATTTTTTATTTAAGTGCAATTTTTTACAAATTTATTAGTTTTGTGGAATTATTGTGTTACTGTAATATTTATTACTTTAATGTTGTAATAAAATTCTGCAACCTGAAACGAATTAAAAGTGTTCTACTGATCAGTGAATTATGGTGACAATTGCTTTAGCAAATTTATAAGAAAGTTTAGTTTACAACATATATAAAAAAAAATTAGTTTAATTAATAAGCATCACAATGTAACGGATAAATTAATTTATTTTTAATTAATCCTTTTTTTATTATTATTTTTGGTTCTGTTTTTTTTTTTTTAATTTTGATTTTAATGTTTTTGTGAGTGATAACTGTTCTGACTGCTGTAACAACAAGCTGTCTACAGCTAAACATAACGCAAAAAAACTGATAATAGAATAAAAATTAACAAAAAAATAAAATAAATAAATACTGACAAGAAACAACAAAATTTATATCAACTGATAACATTTAATTTTAAAAAAAAAACTAATTTTAAAGGATTTATAACATATAAAAAAAATCCTTCATTCAAAAAGGAATTTTTTCTATTAACATAATTGTAAGTTGCTTTTTTTTTGTTTATATTTAGCGTAAAATAATTTTTTGAAAGTTTATTTAACTTGGCCTTTTGTCACAATAGTTGTGTGCTCCGTCAAAAACATATGCTATTTATTGCATATTTTTTAAGCACGAAAAAACATGGAAAATTATGAATATTTGTTTTTCTCTGTTTTATCGCCTACGAGCCAAAAATATAAATAAGAAAAAAATTCTAAATTAGAACAAGTAATTCAATTGAAATATTAATTTTTTTGTTTGTTAGTATTTTTATATTTTTTGTTCATGATCGTTTGTACTTAATGTGTAATTTTAGGGAAAACAAAGTTTAGTTTTAACGCAAATAAAGTAATTACAAGAAAGTGCAAAAAAATATATAATAAAAATGAAAGTGGGTTGACCTGAAAATGTAAAAATAGCGAATTAAAACGAAAGAATAAAAAATAGATAATGTGACGTCACAAAAATATTTCTCTAAATGTTAAATTAAATATTAATAAATTATTTAAATAAACAAACAAGACAAAATGTCTGTTGCAAAAAAAAAAAAAAATATTTATTTTTTTTTTTATTTTCTACGTCACTGTGTTATGTTTTTTTTATGTGTTTTTAATAGCTGAAACATTTAATTTTTCATATTTTGTTTGCTCCTTAGTACGTTATTTATAAATATAAATAATAATTAAAGCAAAAGAAGCAAATAATAACTAAAAAGAATACAAGAAAAAGATTTTTTTAAAATATATTTATATTTTTAACGCAAATTATTTGCTACTGCAACAATGAACGATATGTACATACATATTTAAAAAAAAAAGATAAGCTACAACAAAACAATTTATAAGATTATTTATTTTGACAATAAGCCAAATAATGTCATCGACAGTTTGTCGATCTTCTTTTGTTAAAAATGTCCTACATTATTCCTAAGATTTTAACTCAATAAAAAACTTTTATGACTTTTGAAAAAATGAATTGAATTATATATATATAATGAAAAATCAATAATCGTAGTTTAAAAATCATTAATTAATCATTTTTATTTCATATTAATATTTTATTATTTATCTTGGTTAATATTTTATACAATAAAAAAAAAACTAACAAAACAATAAAATATTTATTATATTTTGACGCTAAAAATATCAAAAAATCATTTCCTCGATTAATATAAAAAAGTTCTTTATAAGTTTATTTGTATTTTTTTACAAATACTTCATTTAATTTTTCAAAAATATATCATGAAATAAGCACTAAAAATTTTTTAAAATGGTATAAATTTTATTATTGCTATTTCTAAATAATATAAAAACTACAGAAAAGATAAAATTTCCCAAATAGACTTGAAAAATGAGATTAAAACATACTGAACCTAGACACTCATAATAAGTTTAATTTAAGAAAATATAGTAGCTAAAAAAAGTTACCGAATAAAATTGAAACGTTTTAAAAAACTTATTAATAAATTCATAATTAATAGTTTGATATTAACATATTTAGAAAATTACATATAGAAAATCATCGAGGAAGCTCGAAGTGCAAAAACAGCTTAGTTTCTCACATTGTTTTTTACGTTAAATTTTAAAATTATCACATTTTTAGTGGTTTTTATTGTTTTTAAAACATGTGTTTTGCTAAACAAGAATTCTAAGCAAAATGTATTATTTAGTGTTTTTGTTACAGAATTTATATTTATTTATTTGCAACAAAAAATATTTCAATAAAAATGTAACAACTTAAATGTGGACGGAAGTGGCATTAACAATAATTTTTATATTTATATACAATATTCATTTGCATTATTTTTTCATTATGAATAAATTGTGTTGCCACAAAACTAATTAACTATTCGAAATATATTTAGTCTGTGTTAATTAAGCTTGTTTATTATTTATTGTTATTATCGAGTCTAATAACTCAATTTGTTTTTTTTTTTTTGTTTTTAATTTTTAAGCATTTTATTTATTATTTTAAGTTAAGTCAATGATCGTGGAAAATAACAAGGATTTCTACAAATAAAAACGTTCTTTAAAATAAGATTTTTCTCATATAATATAATTAGGTTTTATTTTATACATTACTAATTTATTTATTTTATTTTTTTAATTCAATTGATTTGATAATCTGCATTTTTATCTACGCTAAAATAATCAGCACTGATGAGAAACTTACTCAACTTGATATTGAACTAATTATTGCTAATTAATATTATATTTAACTAAATTTCTTAAATAAACAAAAAATAAAACGAGAAAATATATGCAATCAATATGATTATTGTAATTATTTTAGAAATTTGTTTCTAGAAATAAAACTTAAATTAAAAATACAAAACTTTTGATAGAAATACATCCTATGTATGTCAAGTTTATTCTATGCTTGATAATTTTTGCTACAGCTGCGTTTAGAGAATTTTGAGAAACAATTTAGAGAAACACACCTACATGTTTAAAATTTTGCTACACACTCTTCGCGTGGAATATTTCTTAAAGTTCTAATCTTCCAAAGTGGTAATTTATAGTTGGAAAAAACTTAATCAAATGACCTTAAATATTTTTTTTGTGATTTAAATCAATTTTGAATTTTTTTAAATTAAGTCGAATAATGAGTGTTTTGTAAGTAGTAAGTTATTTTTATGTAAGTGAGTGTTAGTAATACATTTTCAAATTAAGTTAAATGTTTATACAATTTTAAGCCACTTCAAAGACACAAAAAATAGTTATTTTTTTTTTCTTTTTACTTTATTGAAAAACAATAAAATACTATTTAGCAAATGGAAATAACTCACTGAACACAAACATTTATGTTGCTCATTTAATTTTTATTCAGTATAGCGTTTTATTTTGTTTGGTGTCCTATTTTCTTTTGACCGAACGTATAAACAAAAAACGATATCAACAACACGTTTCATTAATAAAATTAACCAAATTAAAAAAGCAAAAATATAATGGATAAAGTATAAGTGTAAAAAGCAGTAATAAAAAAATAAAGGCAAATAGCAAAAATAAATTTATACTATATATAATAATAAAATTAGAGAAAAAAGTATAATAATAAAAGTTGAAATTCAAATTTAGTTGAAACTAAACATAAATCGTATAAATAATTAAAAAAAAAAAAACTAAATATTAATGAAACTGTTAACAAGAAAATAATTAATTATAATAATGATAATTAATGCTTAAAAATTCATTTTTTTTTTAGCAATATTAATACTTTATTATTTTGTAAAATGTCTCTGTTATTTTGTGTACTTTGTGCTTATGTTTGTGGTTTTTCAATTTGATTTTTTGAATATTAAAAATATTTTGGGTGTTATAGGTTTTTTTTTTTAAATTTAATAATTTGATAAATAAAGTCTCTATTTATATGTATTTATTTTTCCTCTCTGAATATGATTTTTTCCTTTGTTTTTAATATATTACATTATGTATTATTTATGCTTTACTAATTCTTTTAATTTTTTGTTATAAATTATGTGATAATAATATAATATTACTATACTATACTATTTCGAATACTTTGCTTCGATTTTATTTTATTTTCTAGGTAGTTAATTTGCATTGTTGTTTGAAGTATTAAAAAAGCATTGAATTTATAACAAACTGAATATGTTTCTTACATATTTATTATTTTATCCAATAATCTAAATCCGCTTAAAAATTATTTGTGATTAACGAAGAAGAGAATTAAACATTTCATATAAGGTTACAGAAACTTGTTATTTTTTATTTAATATCATTTTTAAATTAATAGTGTTAATTATTATAATAAATGCTAATTTAAATTAATCCAAATATAAATACAATTGTATCAGACCAACAAATTGATGATGAACCGTATTTTCTTTTATGTTAATAAAAAATATTTCATAAATTAATTATCATTCAATAAACATAGTGAGTTTCTTTTCGTTTAGTAATAATGAAAATGTGACTAAATTGTTTATTTATTTTGATTTTTTTATTATTTACTGAACTAACTAGTGTTGTTTTTTGTTGACAAATTTTTATTTATTATTTTCCAAATTGATATTCATAAGTTAATTTTTCTTTTTTTTTATTTCATATATTAAAATAATTTATTGTATAAATACTAATAATTTTATAAATAAAGCGAATAGATATTATTTAATCAAGTAATTTTGCAATTGAATAATAATAATAATAATAATAATAATTATTATTATTATTATTACTTTATTTCACGTAGTTATTTTCAGTTTCGTAATAATATAATTTTGTACGTTTTATTTATAATTTGGTTTTATATTAGGCAGAAGGATAAAAGCGTAATAAAAACCTTTTGCATTTGTTTTTATACATAATTTTTCAATTATATTAACAAAAAAATTGAGTATAATGTTCGATAAAGGTTAAACAATTCACTAAAGGTTTTACTAAAGTGATAAATAATTTTATTTAATTACAAAATAGAAATTTTATATGCTTTTACTAATTACGTTCTTTTCTTCTTTTCAATTAATTTTTTAGCTGTTGCTAAATAAACTAATTCGACTTAAAAAACACACCAAATAAATAGGAAAATAAATAAGAAATCAGAATAATTCATTGCAAATAACTAAGAAAAGTTTTTCTTTTATTATAAATATATATGATTATTTTAAACAGTCTTATAGTTAAAAAAAAACTCTTTATCGTGAAACGTGATGTTTTTTTTGTTTGCAAGAAATAAAATAATTTATTTATTTATATAAATAAATAAAAATATTTTACTTTGTTTATCGTTAATTTATTTTTTAATTAAAACAAAAATCAAATTACATAAATTTGAATAATTATGTATATTTTGTATTTATTACTAAATATAAATTATTGATAGATAATAAGCCACTTTTGAATTTTTTCCACTCAAGAGATTAATGCTTTTTTTTATTATAATGTTCGGCATACCGGTTTTTGTATAAAATTAAATACAAAATATTTATAAAAAAACGTTGATTTAACTCTGGAATTTATTCATTTTGAATTATTTATGCTTTAATAGTCTATCAAGGCTGAATTGAAATATTATTGGTTAAAAAATTATTAGCACTCAACTAATACGTCATTCTTGTATTTGCCAAGGAACAATGCAAAACTTTCCAATTACTAAATAATCGATTTTTTTACGTTAGCCTATATCTATTTTTCTTTAATAAATAAATGAAATAATTATTGAATTTATGTAATAAAAAATAATAAAAGAATTATTACTCAAATCGAAAATATAAATAAAAAAATCAATTACAAATAAAAAGAAAATATTACAAGGTTATTTTATTATAATAATTAATATATATGTTTGCTTAATGTAATATTTAATAATATAACTATTTAAAGAGTCATAAATAATATGAAAATATAAATAAAATAGGTAAATGTAATTGGTTGAAACAGAACAATGTGTCGACTATATTTACTGCGACCGCAACATTAATATAAAACCTGATGCATACTCGCACTATAGTTCTGAAACTAATTTTGCTTTTGAAGTAAAATTTATAAGCAAAAAAATAATTTAATTAATTTTAGAAAAGCTAGAATTATAAGATAATAATACCGGATAATGTTCCATAATAGTTATAATTAAAGTAATTAATAACTATGTATATTAAAGCATTTCTATAGCAAGTTAAGTATTCCATCAATTAATATAATATAATAAATCAAAAATCCAGAAATTAAAATACTTTTCTGTTTATTTTTTTAATTTACTATGCATTGATTTATTTGCATTGATAAACTAACTATTCGAATAATAATCATATCTAATGTATTTTCTTGTGTTTGTTTACTCTCAACAATAATACTATTTATGTATGTTTTAATTGTTTTGTTGGTATGATTCAGTATAACAGTAGCTATTATTATTGCAATTATATTTGCAATAACTACATCAAAATGTTAACTTAAATATACAACAAAATATTATATTTCAAAAAAACGTACATAATATGTGAAATAATAAATTTTTATATTAATTTCTCTAATTTTCTATTTTTTTTATCAGTATCATAAGAGAAAATCAAATAATAAACAAATTCGAAAAATACACTAAAGTTTAATTATTTTGTAAATGTTATATAACAATTAAGAATAATGTATGTGGCAGAATGATTATATAAATAATAAAAAACAATTGATGACTATTAAAAATAATAAAAAAACATTACACTTGACGTTAAACTATGAGCGCAACACTTATTTGTTATAAAATGTTATGTAATTTTAATTTTTTTTTATTGTTTTGTTTTTTGGTTGTTCATGTAAATTTCGTATTTATCTTCACATTAATCTATAATGACACTCACTGTTCATTAATGTTTGAAATTTGCAAAAGATAATTCATTATTGATTTATTGATTTAAGCCTAATTCTTCAGTATGTGATCAAAAATAATAAAAAACCCACATAATTCATAAAAAAAAACATTCAAATTATTAAAATTTTCCATATATAAAAATACACGTAACACGTATTGCGAAAGGCTATTCTGATAAAAATGACCACTAATTTAAAAGAACGCCTATGTTTTTAAAATGTTTAAAAATTAAAAATAATCTTTAATTATAATTAATGCAAAGCAAATGATACGATATTTAATTTCTAATCCAGTTTTAACTTGTTTCATATAAAGCTATAACCAGTTAACAAAAAAAACGCAAAGTATTTAAAAAAGTTTATATTAACTGAAGAAAATTAAAACTACACAATCAAAAAAGTATTTCAAGAAATCAAATTTTTTATATTTGCATTAATTATTGCCATTCTAATGACTATTGTTAATTAAAATTCCTTAACAAAATATTGTTTTTGTTTCATTTTTTTTTTTAATTTCACTCTTATTTCTTTATAAATTTTTTTGAATTTTTTTTTCGTTTTCACTTTTTCACTATTACTTTATAATATTTATACAAAAAATAAAATACATTTGGAAAAAATAAATATTTAATTACATTAGCATGCATTTGATTGTAGAACTTATGCAATGTAATAATGTATTTAAAAATAATTTAATTTATATATAAGCATTTGTCATAAGTTTGTGCTTTATTTGCTAATTTAGGTTAAAATCCGGTTTTTGTCCTCTTCTTTTTCTTGTTTGTTACTTTTCTTCCTTTCGAAGAGCATTATTTTTCATTATAACTTTAATTATTATTAATAATCTAAAAACACAATTACGTTTGAAAAAAACAAGCATTTAAACAATATTAAATGTAATATTAATTAATTATTCTTAATGCAGAATAGTAAATAAAATTATATCAATTATAACAATTTTTATTGTAAATATATGTTAAACGCAGAAAGAAGCAACAATTAAAAATTATATTATTTATTTATTTATTTACTTTACTTATTTCACTACCATGTTTAAACTCCAAGAACTTGAATTAAAACTGAGTACACAGCTACTAAATAAATAATTTATAAATCAAAATTAAACAACAACCACATACTTACAAACAAAAATAAGTCTTGTAAGTTAAACTATTAATAAAACGCACGTTTTTAATTTTGTTCTCAATTATTTCTTTGTTTTTATTATTTTGCTGTTTCGAGAAAACATAAATATAAGAAAAAAGAAACAAAAAAGAACTAAATTAAAACCTAATAGCGCTTTCATGTTATTTATTTTGATTCATATATTTTTTAATTATATCACATTATATGCAACACTAAATAAATTTTAAAACAAGTAAAAATGGCTATTTGCAGTTAATGTCTTGACTAAAATTTGTTTATAATATCATATTTCGATAATATGTATATTAACGAAAAATAATTTGTCTAAAGTACATGTTAAAGTAAATTAATTTATTTCTTGTTTAATAATCAATATTACATTTATAAAAATTTAGCACGATAAGCTGGTTACAATCGTGTATTGTTTTAATTAGTTTTTTAAATTTCGAAAATCAATAATTATAACTGTAATAATTTTACTTTATATTTGTAGTAGATTAAATTATTACAACAATACTTACCTAAATTGAATGAAAAATTCATTTTTTCATATTTTTGAATTAATTAAATTTTTTGTCGTTTGTTTATTAATCTTTAATTATTTTTTTATTATTTTTTACTAAACATTAAACCGTTTATTATAATAAGCACTTGAAAGTAATATAATTTTTTTTTCATCTTTTGTTCAAAAAATAAATTATTTTTGTTTTAATCAATTTGAAAGCAATTTCACATTTGTAAATTAATTATATTCATTTTGTATTAAATGAGTACAATGCACGCAATTTATGACATAACGAAAATTTGTTTAAAAGTTAAAAGAAATACATTAAAGAAAAATATGATCGATTTTTCTGCTATTTTCTTTATACTCTGTCAGTTTTTAATTTATATATGTCCAGCAATTGGAGGTTGCATACATAAAACAGAAATTCAATTTTAAACGAAGCAAGATATTTTTTATTTGTTTTTAAATTTTTTTCTTAGCGTTAAAATTACCATAACAAAAAAAAAAAGAAGAAAATCGAACAGCCAGGTTATAACAACTAAAAGTGTAAATTCGTGTTAATTGAAAATGAAAACAAGTAAAATTGTTTAAATAAATATAAATAAAATAAAATAATTAAAAAACATTTACAAGACGACGATCAATTTGATGATGATGATGCGATGATTGCTTTGAAAATTAGTGAACACAAACAAAATAATCACGCTCGATTATCGCGTGAAATCGTCCGAATGAGTAATCAAGATGATTTATTTTTCTTCTTGATATTGTTATTTTTGATTGAAGTATTTTTTCTCTGTTAGTAAGATTTTGTTGAATTTGTTTATATTTTTTTTCTGACGTAGAATAAAATTAAAAAATTACACAATAAGATGCGAAATTTTGCTAAGTTACATATGCCATATTTTTTTAACTTTATTTTCATAAATTTTATTACTTAGTGTTTAAATACTATTTACATGTATTAAACAAATATTTTATACCAATTTTTTGCTATTTGTTGCCTATATTAATTATAATTGTGCTAAATAATTACAGACAAAAGTGTTTTAATATTGGATTCGGATATAAATTTTTGGAATATTTGACCATACATAACAGTGATGTCGAACCTTTTTGGGAAGTGGGTCATATTTTGTTAATTGTTTCTTTTTAACACTAGTTCGTGGGTCACAAAACCAGTGGTCTCTAAGAAGAAAGGGGAAGTTATTGTTTCAGCTAGTTTTTTTTTTAAATTTAAAGCTCAAACTCCGTATTCATGGGTTTAGAAAGATTTTACAAAATTCATTGAAGAAAATAATTATTCACACGAATATGTAGACCGAATATCGTAAGAACCTTTGCAAGTTTCTTCTTTGATACAAAATTATTTGGTTAGGAATTCTACACGTTTAATATAATATATTTAATTTTTAGTGTGCGATCATTGTTATCTGCACTACTTTTAGACATTTTTGGTTCTACTTCGGAAATCAAGTTTGGGCCATAAGTCGTAAAATAAGTCGACGAAATAGTAAGGGTAAGTCGTAGAATGAGTGCATTTTTATTTTGTTTAAACTGACAAAAATATGCTACGAGACGACGAGACATATCTTAACAGCAAACGTCTCGGCCAGTGGCGTCGACATGCTAGTGATATTTTCACTTTAACATAGAATCATTATCTTATGTCGTCATGTAGTCTCTAGTCGATTTTTTCTTTCGTTTTAATAGTAATTTTATGGTTTGTTATTCAACAAATGGAACATTTCATTCTTAGTAGCGAGGGATTGATATAATCCTATAAACAAATATCAATTGTTCAGTTGATTGAACTTTTTTTAATTAAAAAAATGAACTAAAATATTAAACTTATTTGGTTTCTTCAAGTAAAAAGAAAAAAAATAAAATGAATAATGCATAACAGCAAACCTAAAGTTTAAACCATTTGATAACCGCGATAAGTTATTCAGAAACCAAAATTATACGACATAAGCCGATAAAATGACAACTTAAAAAAAACTAGCGCTTTTATTTTAATTACTTAAAGCATTAATACAAAGAGCAAATTTGCATAGTCAAAAAATAATAAAAATAATAATATATAATAAAAATTACTTTAAAAGTTAAGGAACAAAATATATTAGCAGTATTATTATTAAATAAATGTTAATAATTTATGTTGATTTATTTACTCTGTATTGTTATTATTTGTATTTAAAAAAGAAGAAGTAAAAACATTAAATTTATTTAAGTTTTGACAAATGGTTATTTTTGGGTGCGCCCAAATTTATGTAATGTTCTATATACACTACTTAATTCACTATTCAATAAACAAATGTATGTTTATTATAAATCGTAAAATATTATACAAATGTTTTACACAAAACGTTGGTATTATGTTTGATTTAGTTTAACTTGGAGTACATAAGCTTCACTGTAAAAGGTCGATGTATATTAGACATTATAAGCCAATTTAATACGTTAATTTTTTTCTCGTTCATGTTTTTTGATTACATTAGAAAATGATTAAATTTAAAGCTGTATCGGTTTTCTTCATTGTTGCTTTTATATTCGACTTAATATAACAATAAATTTTTTAATTATGAAAATGACAATAAAGCTTAGTGTTAATAAAAATTATACTATTAAAAGCTTTCAATAAAATTATTCACAAACAAGCAAGTAAAAAAGCTTTCAAATCAACAATTAATGACATGAAACATATAAATAAATAAATATTTAAAAAAAAAAAATAAAAGGACAATACCGAAATTTCAGACAATAAAAAATTATTAATTGAAAATACACAAAAAAAATGTATAAATTATGAAAATATTTACCAAATTTTTTTTTTTTTTGCTTTTGATTTTGTTTTTGATTATATTTGTATTTCCGCTTAGTTATATCTTTTAGATTTTTAAATTAACCTTTTCCTCGCTTTCTCACTATCGATTTATTTCAATAATCGCCGTTAATAACACGATAAAAATACGATCTCCAAAAGGTTTACAGTATTTTTTTTATATTTATTTTGAAGTTATGTGTTTCTTTTAGATTTTTAATACATACAATTACATTAGGGAAAATCTAGAAAAATCAAAAGTTCATTTTTTTCAATGTGGTTATTTTTAAATTATTAATTATGCCCATTTTAAGTGGATTTTTCATTGTATATTATCATAATTATTATTAATTTATCTGACGTTTTTCAATTTTTTGAATGAATCTAAATAAATATAAATCTAATAAATACACAGTATGTTGTATATAAGAATTCAGTTTTAAGAATAATGTTATCGTGCTGTTACACTATATACACAAATCTTTATGTAAAATGTATTCTTAATTTCTAAATTTTGTCATAAAAGTATCAAACTTTATAGGTCTGAGTAGATATTTTTTATAATAAATATTTTATTACAACATTGCTGTTGTTTTTTATTTCATCAAATATTGATGTTCATTATTTGAATTATTTATGAAGGAAAATAAATCGATTAATTTAATTTAATTTGAATGAATTACCTCAGCAAAAGTAAATAAGAAAAAATCATTTAACGAATACTTGTTTCACACGCACAATTATTTATACATGTTTCTTAAACGTCCATAATCGTTTATAATGTATCTTAGTGTAAGTGCTTAATAAAAAAAATCGCATGCACATTGGTCATTTGACAAAAGTAACGTTTTATAATTGTGCCATAAATGTTTAGCTGATTTCATAAAGTCGATGAAATTTTATAAAAAGCTCCATTAAATTAATGATAATACTCATTTTAGTTTTTACCTGGGTGGGGAAAAAAGTCCACGGCTACCACTATTTAGTGATATTTAATTGATATATTATTAAAAAATTATAAACTTAAATAAGTATTTTAAACTTTTTACGGTAACAAAGACAGCATCGTTTTATTTTCTACATTTAATAAAAGCACAAATATTGCGAAAATATTACGGTAGCTGACCTCGTTATTTATCTATTTATTAAAATACATTTTTTTTTGTATTTTCGTTAATAAAAACTTGTAAAATAAAAACCATCAAGAAAGAAAATAGCATCAAGGAAAATAATTTTCATATCGATATCGGTAATAAAAAAGAATCAGCAGTGAAAAATTCTTTTCTAAATTTTATATGTTATTAGAATTTTCATAAAACCAAAATTTAATAATTCAAATTTTATCACCATCACGATCAATAATAAAAAACATTGGTTAAAAAAATTACCTTGTGCTGTTGTTGTATATCGTTTTTATTTGAGTAAATTATAAAAAAAAAACATATTCATTATTCGTAGATGATAATAAAACTAAAAATCAAAACTCCAACTCTTATTCCATCAGCACACTCTTGATGAACTTCAATTATCACACGGGTCAATTTATCATTTTCTGAAAAAAGGCATATTTTTTTTTTAATTTTACGCCATTATTTTTAATTATATTAAAAACAACAAATATATTAAAGTCAAATAAACAAATTTTCGAATCAATCAGCACTTACTGATTGATGACAATCAAAGCACATTTATTATCGATAAATTATTATTATAATCATAAAATTGGTAATTTTTAATATAATAAAATAATATTTTAATGCAAAAGTAAAACGACAATCATAATTTATATTTAAAATAACGGATTAAAAGCTTTTTTGATTATGAGATATAAAAGACGAGAAATCTTTATGTTACTCAATTGTAAGGACAAATAAAAAATATAGACATTTTTTAAAATTAATATTAACAAGCTTAACAGAATTCATAAAAATATCAAACTTGGATTTTCATGCTTTAAAATTAGTCACAAATTTTAGCAAAGCATATATAGCAAATAAAAAAAAATGAGAATTGACGTTCAATAAAACCATTGAGTTGACCCAAAATAATAAAAATAATTACATAGAACTCATTAAACATGCGCAATAGTTAAAAGTAAAAGTTTGCATTTTTCGATTATAATTTTAAAAGAGAGCTAAAACAAAACCAAAAAATAGCACAAGTTTTATGAAAAAAATTTCATATATAGTTAAAGTGTTGAAGATGAAAAATACAACCCTTAGTTTTTTTAAATTTTTTTTTTTTATTATCTTTATGCAAACTGAAATCCAGAAATATTTTTACAGTTTTACCCATTTAAATGTGCGTTAACCAGGCGATGAAAAGGAGATCATAAGAAGTATAAAGTTAGCAAAAAAAGAAAAAAAAGAATTGCTTAGTTTACTTGTTGTCATAAAAAAATAAATTGTTGTACCATACTCAATTCACCCTTATTTGTTGTAAAAAGTCAATAGAACCGAATTTTGTTTATATACAATTTACGTTTTATTAAACCTTGAGTACGTTTTTCTTTTCTTTACCATCTTCATATTTCACTGTTTTCTTCTTCTTTTTTTGACCGACACTAAAACAAATTTAAGCATTAGTAAAAGCCCCAAGTGTTACCCGATTATATCGTTTGGGTAGTTTTATTGTATTTTAATTTTAACTTTTGATTACTCTTTAAAAAAAAGGGTTGTCATTGTAAAATTATAAAATAAAATAAATTTATAAATTTTGCAATGGATTTTTAAAAAATATTTATTTATTACTTGTACTCTAATTGGGTCAAACTTATTATTTTTATTTCAGATTACATTTTTTTATTTTTTAATATGAAAGCAACCTTTCTCTACTATTTAATGTAACATCATGCTCATTTAAAAGCAACAGTAATAAAATTTTATAAAATATACAAAATAAAAAATGAAAACAAATCACAGAAGGTATTTTTAAGAGGTTTTAAATCTTTAATCATAAAAATGAATGAAAAAAAAAAATAAATAAACATACTTGAAACAAAAATTAAATAAAATTTACCAAATAATTTCCCTTTATATTAATGTTTTGTTTCTTTCATCCAATTAATTTTTTTTTTATTATTAATATTATTATTATTATTTTATGGCAACCGCCATTGAAGCTACGTAGGCAAAAAAAAGTTTATTCTTGTCTCAATTTACTAATTAAAAAATAAAATATGAATAATATTTTTTTTATACATTAATGAGCACAAAAAAAAAACAAACAATGCTAAAAATGGCTTTTCACTTTATCTATAAATTCCGTTGTATTGTACTTTTCTTTAATTTAATTTTTAAATCTCTTTTGAAAATAAAATGTGGGTTATTTCGAATAATATTGATGACCTTTTTCCTAACATAAACATGATAAATAATCATAAAAACAACATAAATAAGAAAAAATAAACAACAAAATTCATTAAAAACGGAATGAAAAATAAAAAAATTTAAAGAACAATTTTCAACAAGCGCAAACATCTCATTTTTATATTATTAAAATCTTAAAGAAATATTTCAAATATTTCAATATTAAGGTTAACTAAAGTATAATAAAGAACCAAAAAGAAATATTAAATATACAGCAGGTGGATGGGTAGTGTTTTGATTTGATTTACTATTATAAAACATTTGTATTATTTTTAATAAAAAAAAATGTAATCTTCTATAATGTTTTCCAATGCTTCTATCATTTTTACTTGACAAAATATATTTTTTTTTAGATTAAAGTTAATTTTTTAGTTTAGTAAACAATCATATAAGACACAAGAGCAACAAGAATACAAAATGTACACAAATAATCAATATTTATTATTAATTTTTTCCTTTAAAATAAAGAAAAAATAAACAAAACGTTTACATCCGTTGCCTTCATGGTTTTACTATATTATATATATTAATAAATAAGATTAAATTATGCAAAGAACAGCAGTGGCAACAACTACACAACAGCAAACACATTTTTTATAATATTTAACAATTATTTTTTTTTTTTATACAAGAATTTAAATGGAAAATGATCATTTTTTTTTTTTACTATCTACCAAAAGTTCGCAATCTTCTTTTACAGAGATTTTTCATATTTTCTTTATGTTTTTTAATTTTCAATAATTATTTTACTTTTAATTCTATTTTATTTAAATTTGTTTTCTACATTTTTGGTTAAAGTTTTCATAATTAATGTTTTATCTATTTTTCTCTAGACTATTTGTTGTATTTACTTGTTGTACGCTCATAAACCACAATAATAAAAATAAAGATTTTATTAAAGAAATGAAAAAAAAAAAATACAAGTCTTTTTTCATTGTTAAAGTTATTGCTACAAAATGATAAAACGAAATAATAAAAAACACGCAGATAAAAGAGTAAAATGAAAATAAAAGCTTGGAAAAAGGGACTTTTAAATAAGTCTTCTTTTTGTATTATTTATTTTATGTAAATAATATTTCTCTGTTCCACATATGTGTTGTATATTTATTTGTGAAATGAAAATAATATAAATATTATTTGATTTTATTTTTGTGTATTTATATCAGGGGAATTCAATGCAAAAAATATCATAAGTAGACAAAAAAAAAATGAAATAAAATAAACAAATAATAGCAATGCTATATAAAGAATCGGAAAAGATTCGAAAAACTAAAAACCAACTGAAATGAAAATAATCGGATTTTATCAAAAATATTGGAGAATAATTCTTTTGTAAATTTAGGACAAATACGCATATGATATGTTTGCTAGAAGTAAACAATGCTAATAACCGTATATGAAGTGTATCTTTAATATTTTATTTAAAAAAAAATAACAGAAAGAGGACATACAAATATTGAATATAAAGAATCCTTTGCTTATGTTTAGTTTATTCTATATTAGATACTATTTTTTATATGTTTATATTCGTAATCGGACTATTGTTCGTAGGACGTTTGTTCGCAGCAGACTGTTGCTCTTAGGAAGGTTGCTCTTAGGACGTTTGTTCGCAACAAAAATTTTAGTGTTTTGTTACAGCGTATAATTTTAAATATTAAATAATTATACTAATAAATAAATAAATAAATAAAAAATAAAACTAAATGTTTTAATAATTAATAATAAATAAAAAAATAAATAATAATAACAATAATAATAATATATATATATTATTAAATAATAAATTTTATTTATATGATACATGTACAATGGCTTTGAGATATGTTAGCAGATTGGTTTGCTCATACGTTGCTTTTTAGTTTAAACTTAAATTTATTATTTATATATAATTATTTAATAATGTATATACAGAGGTGGCCAGAGAAATAGGACATATTAGTTGTTCGAACGAAAAATCTGCGTAGCCCCATAATTTGATGTTGTAAAAAAAAAAACGTTATATATTTACAAAATTACTGTTTTCATCTTACAAAAATTGTTAACTATACATAAAAATACACAAAAATATACACAAAAAAGCTGAAAAACATAAGTCGCTGCTGACATTGCGTGGTCACAGAAATAGAACACCTGCAAGAAATATTAAATATTGTGATTTTTAAGTATTTTAACACAAAGGGTAATGCTTTCGGCAGTCAGTACTTTGTCGGGAAGCATTTATTATGAATAACCGACTTGCACCTTATTGGAATACTTTCCACAAGACGCTGACAACGCTTGACGGGTATGCTTTTCCAAGCATCCACGACAAGCTCCCATAAATTATTCAAGTTTGATGAATTGCGGGGCTTTATTAATTTTTCAGTTCCTTCCATATGTTTTCGATAGGATTTAAGTCCAAAACTTGAATTTCACTGTCTTTTAACCATTGTTTAATGCTACGCGCGGTGTGTTTTGGATCATTATCCTGTTGAAAAATATACGTAACTGGCATATTTTCATCTGCTTACGGTTCCATGACAGTTGACAAGATATCTTTGTACAGATATTGATCCGTCCTGCCATTAATTCTATGAATTGGGCCAACCCTATGCCATGAAAAGGCTCCCCACAATATAACACTTCCACCACAATGTTTTATTGTCTTGATTGTGTACATGGGATTGTACTGTTGGTTCGGAGGGCGCCTTACATACGTTTTTCCGTCAGATCCAAGTCTGTTGAACTTCGATTCGTCGCTCCATATAATTTTTTTCCAAAAAGAGAGCGGTTTATTTAAATGTTGCTTAGCAAATGCAACTCTTTTTTTTTGGTTTGCTTTAGAAACAAGCGGATTTTTTTGTACTATGCACCCATTCAAGTCGAACTCATTTAATCGTTGTCGTACAGTCCTTGCAGAGAGTTCAACATTAAATGTTTCCGCAATTTTTAATTTTATTTCCTCTGAAGTAAGAAAAGGGTCTCGCTTTGCTAACCTGCCAATAGCTCTATCATCAGTTTTTGATGATTTTCTTGGTGGTGCTCTTCGGAATTTATTTTCTAACACTTTAAATTTATTAAAATGTTCGAGTGCATTATAAATAAGGTGCCTAGAATAACCCAGATATTTGGCAATTTCAGAATTTGACGTTCCATTTCCTTTTTTTCTGGTGAGCAATGCTTTCCTCTTCCCATCTAAATTCTTAAATATTCTGTATAAAATTGTGATAACGGTACAGTATTATAATAATACTTTTGCTATTAAATTGATAATATTACACTTATCAATTCGAAACACAGACTAAATTGAGTTTAAAAAGCATTGTCCTATTTCTGTGACCAGCTCTAAATAAGAGCAATTTATTAACAATTGTATTTTAAAGAAAATAACGGTGCAATCGAAGCCAAAATGAGAGTGCAGGTGCTTTGTACAGTGAATTCAAAAAAAAAAATACTGCATAGAAAAAATTACCCATTTGACTAATTAAAAATGAATGAGGTATTTCGAATGCATCTTGTGTCCTATTTCTGTGGCCACCACAGTATATATATATATATATATTATTATTATTATTATTATTGTTATCATTATTATTATTATTATTTATTTTTTTTATTTATTATTAATTATTAAAACATTTAATTTTATTTTTTATTTATTTATTTTTAATAAAATTATTTAATAATAATTATTATTTATTTATTTATTTATTAGTATAATTATTTAATATTTAAAATTATACGCTGTAACAAAACACTAAAATTTTTGTTGCGAACAAACGTCCTAAGAGCAACCTTCCTAAGAGCAACAGTCTGGTGCGAACAAACGTCCTACGATCAACAGTCCTGCGATCAACCGTCATGCGATCAATAGTCCGTAAACCGTTTATATTATATTATATTATTTTATACTATATGTTTAAATACTTTATACTTCATGCAAACAACGCATTATGAATTTCTAAAGAATAGCATAAGCATAATTCAAAAATGGTTATTTAATTCGATCAAAAAACCTTATTAACTTAATTTTTTCCTTTTCAAATCATGAGTAATAATTTGATCTGTGGCTTAAATCATATAATAATCACGGCATCTATCCGTGTAAGTTTATCGAACCGAGCTTTACTTAAAGTTTTGCATATAAAAATGCGCTGTTCTTTTTATAATTACTTAACTAAAGTTATTTTATAATTAACTAGTGTGTCATTATTTTGCTTTAATATTCACTACCTCCAATCTACCTTTTTCCGTGAAAAAAAGAACACAACTTATATTAAATGCATAAGTTTTTGACGTATTGTTAATTCAATTCCAATTCAATTCTATTATATCATATAACGTAACATTGCGAACAAAATTTTGTAAAAAACCTAACAAAAGTTTCATTTTAATTCATTTGGTATCGTCTAAATCAGTGATGGCTAACCTATGACACACGTGTCATGCCAAGCCATTTTACGTGGCACGTAGATCCGATATATTAAACCTCTCAAAAATATCAACACGTTAAAATCCGTGAATCGCAACTCTGTACCTTCAAAAAGGTTTTAGCAAATGAAATCCAGCAACTAATCCAGTAACTAAACTAAATCCAGTCACTAATGTATTATTTATTTTCAAAAATTTTTTTTAATTAATCGTCAAAATATTAAAAAATGATAAATATTTCTAGATATGACACGGCACCCGAGTTTTCATATAAATTTTGACAACTCGACTGTAAAAGGTTAGACATCACTGATTTATATAATCGTTTTTATGAGGGATTTAAGCGGGTGCAATTTAAAAAAAGAAATTATATCGCCTAAATGTATACAAAATATTTATATGTTTTGTCTATCGCGTTTCTTGATTTTTACAATAAATTGAACAAGTCAATTATAATTTAGAGTTAATCAAATATTTGAATAGTTTTGTTATTATTTTTAAATTCGCAAATAATGTAAAAAAAATTATATACATATATAATTGTAACATTCTAATGCAATGAGTTGTTGAAGAATTTTTGTTATTTTGCTTAAATTGATGGATAATAATTTTTAAAATTTTTTTATTCTGCTAACAGCTGAATGAATTTTTTCGTTTTATTCAGTGGTTTACCATTATTTATTATCTTTTTTTCACTTGTCATAATTAAGACTAACACATTTTTATTCTATTTTAATTTATTTTTTGATTTATGTTTTATGATCCTTCCACAAATATTCACCCAAAATACCCGAATAAATATAAATATCTTATAAAAATCTGTAAATTATTAATGTTATTTTAATTCAAAACATTACATTGCAAACTGTCATCACTATAAGCTAAAATCATTGAAATAATGAAAACGAAGCAATCAATCCAATAAAGTACGCAGACACAAAAAGCATAATAAGTCTAAAAGTGTCTTTTCAATAATTATTAGAATTTTTAGAGTGCGTAAAAAATGTTCAATAATTCTTTTTATATTAAAACTTTAAAAAGGCATACATCATTATAAAGTAATCTTATTTACTTTAAATTAAGTAACATGCAGTAGCTTTTTTAAAAAAGAATTATTGATTATCTAAAAAATAATGCTTAAAGATACTTTATAATTTTAAAAAATTTATAATAACAATTAAATCGAAATATAAGTCTCACTTACAATAAAATCTTAAGCTAAACTTAGTATAGTTAAACACATTTTTCTAAGCTAAGCTTGATTATATGCATGAATAAAAATTTAAGTGGAATTGTAATGGATAAATGTAAAACAATTATTATACAAAAATTTGATTGCTGAAAAAATATTCTTTATAACGATAGCTTGAGTTTCCTCTTTTATGGAGTAAATGTTTTTTTTTTTGCTTCCTTTTTGTTACTTAAAATATAATATGTATTAATTGAAATAAAAAATTCATTACATAAGAAAGAGAAAACTGTTAATAATATAAAGAAAGATGATAGCTGTAATCTGGCCCGTGCTGTGAAAAATGTAGTATTTTATTTTCTTTATATTACAAATTAGTAAGCATATTACTTATTTTTTTATTTTAATTTTTATTTACCTGCTTTCAACAACATCCGGTGATATTAAGTAGAGAAAAATAATAAAGAACAGAAATAAAATCACATAAGGGTATGACATAATTAAGGTTGTGAAGGGTGTAAAAATAAAATAACTTTACTTATAATAATATTAATAACTAAAATAAACTTTAGTATATTGTGAAAGACATATAAACATTGCAAATAATTAAAACTGCAACCAATAATAACATGTATCTAGTGAGTGGCATGAAAAACAAAAGTTATATTTGATTAATTTAAATTTAAAACTTTTTTTGTATTAATAAGTTATATCCGATATTTTTTCTTTGGAACAATAAATAAACACTCAAAATATTAATTAAACAAAAAGTTATAAATTTTTCAACAGAAACAATTAAAAGTTTCAATTTATTTTTAATAAAAATAATACTTTAACTATTCATGAGTATTATTAGTCTAATCTTAAGTGTAGCCTTGATTTGCTTATTTAAAATAGAAATATATTTTTTTAAGTTTGTTTTTCTGATAAATTCATTTTTATTTATTAATTCGCATTAATTAAATTTATTAAAGAAAAATCGTTAATCGGTGTATAAAATAGCAAAATATTTGCGTCATAAAAAAAATTGTATATAATTATATTTAATCAAATTTTAAGTAAATTAATTATTTGTTTATACATAAATTTTAATGTTTTTTAAACAAAAATATTATAAACGCAATTATTTTCAATAATTCATGAAGCATTTATTTCTTCGTTTTTTATTGATTAGAAATAAATTGCTATTTATTTATTAAAGAAAGGCAATATGAAGTTTAATTTTGTACAAAACTATAATATGTACATGTGAAATTATAACAATCGACTCACCTGTTCTTGACATAGAATATTAAACGTTGCGCTGTTATGTTTATTTGTTCTAACCTATTTTTTATATCATGTATGAAAAATAAAAGAAAACAAAAACTGCGACGTTGTATCTGATGCATAGAAAACATTTTTTGTTATTTTTATTTTTATGATGCTGTTTTCTGTTGTGTTAAATTTTTAATTTTAAAAAATCGTCTTAATAAGTAATTTTTACGGTTGATTAAAATTTATTATAATACTTTTCATTTTGCGTTAATTTTTTTTTTGTTAATGAAAAAGTTTAAACAAAACCAAATTTTAATGCATTAGCAAAAATTGATTGTTGTATCAAAATATTAAAAAACCTTCCTCAATATGATAGATAACAAAAAACATAAAAAAAATACAATAAATACTGCAACTATCTTTTCTTCTGTTGGTTACATTTATTTTTTTGCGTTGTTTTTTATTTTTGTAGATTTATATTACTTTATTTATTTAATAAAGCAAGAAAGTGGTAATATTATTATAAAGAGCAATATTAATAAAATACATAAATAAACAATATAGATAAAACTGAATATATGTGCATATGCTTATGTTAAACAATCACATAGGGAAAATGTTGCCATAATAAATAAAATGATCATATGTAGTCTTAGGTTAAGCCAGGCTTAGGTTACATTGCAAAACATATGCTGTATAAATTGTGTTTTTTTATACATTTTATTTATTTAAAACAAATAAATCCGACAACAAAGGTAGACATAACGAAGTAGCATAATAGAAAAAACAAAACAATTTTTAGATTTAAAAACAACAGAATATTACTTGTTTAATTTTAATAAAAAAATTTAATAAAAAAATCATTTATGCTTACCAAAAAAAAAAAAAATTCTTTGTAAAAAAAAAAAAACTAAAGTTTCATTAATTTCTATATTTAAATCAATTAATTTTAATTGTAATAAAACAGAACAAAAAATAATGGAGAGATTATGCTATATTAGGTATGATCATAGTTAAAAATAAATATAACCATGGTGACCTCATTAATACTGTAGATTTTTTCACCCGCCGTGTGTTTTTTATTTATAAATTTCGTTATCAATATTTTCCACCCTCAAGATTCAACTAGCACTACATTTACTCATGCAGCAAATTTGTGTTTCATTTGTTTTATTTTGTTGTAACATTGTTATTATTTCGTCAAATTAAATATCACCAAGTTAATTGAATTAACAGATTTTACGAAACATCAACGGCGAACCAATCCTTTCAATCAATACAAATCAATTTATATTTTCTAATGAGATGGTAAATGGTTAATACTATATTTTTTATTGGCTAATAAATTGATTTTTTATATTGTTACGTTTTATTCACTTCTTTATTATACCTTAATGTTTATATTACTTGACCGTGATATTATAATTTTATTTTTTATATTGTTGAAACAATAAAAAAAAGTTTATCAATCATAAAATGTCTGTTTTGATTATGCTTTGTAAATATAATCATTAAGGAAGTTAAACATTATTATTAAAGGTTAAATTAAATGCTGAAATTATCAACCCCTATAATTAGTTTGGGTGATTATTTGTTTTGGCAAGAAAAGGGAAACTTCCGATTATAATTTCTTTTTTTCGTTTAAAATTTTGAATAAAACGTATAAACATTGTTAAATTTTTATTGCACAGCTAAATTAAACGTCATTATTCTTAGATATAAATTTAATATAATTATAAAGTTAATTTTTTTCACCTTTTATAAACGCATATAAATTTTTACCATCCGTGGTATAAAAAATGCTATAATGTGGCTTGACTTAACCATATCTTTTTTGTCAATATAATCTGATTTTAGTTTACTTGATTTATAGTTTAGCATAATAAAGTTTATATTCAATATTTATTTTTGCTTTAAACACGTGTCATTTATATGTTTCCTCTAGGCATGACTTAAATTATTTTGTTTTATTTAATATAAAAATGCGACAAGTAGAAACTATTTAACTTTTAGATGAACTTTTGACCTTTTTAATAAATAAAATTACTAAAAAAAAGTAAACTATGAAATTGCGCACAAATAAATTAAATGGTTTGAGAAGTAGAAAGTAAAAAAATTCTAATCGAACTAAATAAATGGAATACATTTTTTTTAATTTTTCAATTTTTATTATGCGCATAATTTAAAAAATAATAAAAAATCGATAATACCTTTAAGACATACAAATCATAAAGAAATACAGAGAAATTTATAAATACAATTAACGAAAAATACTAAAACGTTTAGCATTAGGATTTTTAATTTAATTAATAACAAAATATAAACATATATATTATTTTTCTAGCAGCAGTAAAATTTAATTAAAATTGTCATGTATTGTACCTGCGGCATTATCATCTATAAACAAGGCATTTTCTTATTTATAAATATGAATGTTTTTTGTTCAAAAAGAAAAGTAAAATAAATTCAAATTAATATACAAATCATTTAAAAATTGATTTCATCCAATATTGTATATGGTTCTGTACAATGTAATTTTTATTATATTATAAAAGCATTTTTTTTATTTAATAAAACTTAGCAGTAGTACGTAAAAGCAATAAATAAATATTAAAGTAATTAATTTATTTATATAGAACAAACAGTATGCGATTTTATTCTAAACGAGTTTTGGTAAATTGAGAAATGAAAAAATAATTAAAAATATTTTCCTGCAGGACACATAATAACAAAAGTTTTGTTTTAGCTGGGATTAACACGATTGCGTTGTTTTTATACTTTATTTTAGAAATAACATTAAACCTTTTTATTACTAATCCTAGTCTTAATATATATATTATTGTGGAATGAAAAACAAAGCAAAACTGTCATTTGCCAGTGTTTCAGGAATAAACTGTTGTTTTTTTTAAATTTTATTGTGTCTGAATTTTTAAACATATTACTTGATTATTGATTTTTGTATAACTACTCTAATATTTAATTTGGTATAAACATCTTTTTATTTTTAAATCAATAATAAAATAATATTTATAATATAAAGTAATAAAATTAAATTTGACTTAACAACACTATTTTAATATTTAAAGAATTTATAACACTGTCAATTTATATAAGCCAAAATAAATTTTAATCAAAAATCAGACAATAAACTAAATATAAATCAAATTGTTGTCGCCATAGCATTAAAAATGCTTATTGTTATCAAATTTTCTCGAAAGTAAAAAAATAAATCTGTTTTATTACGCATACTTTGAATGTTGACAATTCAATGAATGTTTCATAAAAAATAAATGTCAAAACTTTTCAACCAGGATGTGGTGTTAGCTACTAAAAACATATTAAATTATTGTAAGGTTTTTTTCCACATTTAAAAGTCACTTTTTGTAAATGAATACTAAAATATGTAATCAAGCACCCACTTAGTATAAAATTAAATTAAACTAAATAAAATATTTAAAATAACCAGCACGAAATTTCTTAAATGAATGTAAATGTTAAGTGTTACAAACGGCGAACCAAAGACGAAACATTGATAAAAAATAATATACAAATCATTATAAGGAGGCGGTACGTCATTCATTAAAATAAGAAAGAAAAAATGGTTAAAACACTATAATAAAATGTTAGTCAAGTGATAAAATAAAATTTACGATATTTTCTTTAGGACCGGGAGAGTACCAAATTGATACTGTTGATTGTGGTAATGCTGATGATAAAAAAAAAGAAAATACAATTTATTTTCAATGTATCCTCTCTTTGTCGCCACTATCATTTTAATCTTATTATGCGTGTCTTATTTAGTTTTTATTTATTTTTTTCCATATCGAGCTTGTTTAACAGTAAAATTCGATGTTTATTATTATTATTATTATTATTATTATTATTATTATTATTATTATTATTATTATTATTATTATTATTATTATTATTATTATTATTATTATTATTATTATTATTATTATTATTATTATTATTATTATTATTATTATTATTATTATTATTATTATTATTATTATTATTATTATTATTATTATTATTATTATTATTATTATTATTATTATTATTATTATTATTATTATTATTATTATTATTATTATTATTATTATTATTATTATTATTATTATTATTATTATTATTATTATTATTATTATTATTATTATTATTATTATTATTATTATTATTATTATTATTATTATTATTATTATTATTATTATTATTATTATTATTATTATTATTATTATTATTATTATTATTATTATTATTATTATTATTATTATTATTATTATTATTATTATTATTATTATTATTATTATTATTATTATTATTATTATTATTATTATTATTATTATTATTATTATTATTATTATTATTATTATTATTATTATTATTATTATTATTATTATTATTATTATTATTATTATTATTATTATTATTATTATTATTATTATTATTATTATTATTATTATTATTATTATTATTATTATTATTATTATTATTATTATTATTATTATTATTATTATTATTATTATTATTATTATTATTATTATTATTATTATTATTATTATTATTATTATTATTATTATTATTATTATTATTATTATTATTATTATTATTATTATTATTATTATTATTATTATTATTATTATTATTATTATTATTATTATTATTATTATTATTATTATTATTATTATTATTATTATTATTATTATTATTATTATTATTATTATTATTATTATTATTATTATTATTATTATTATTATTATTATTATTATTATTATTATTATTATTATTATTATTATTATTATTATTATTATTATTATTATTATTATTATTATTATTATTATTATTATTATTATTATTATTATTATTATTATTATTATTATTATTATTATTATTATTATTATTATTATTATTATTATTATTATTATTATTATTATTATTATTATTATTATTATTATTATTATTATTATTATTATTATTATTATTATTATTATTATTATTATTATTATTATTATTATTATTATTATTATTATTATTATTATTATTATTATTATTATTATTATTATTATTATTATTATTATTATTATTATTATTATTATTATTATTATTATTATTATTATTATTATTATTATTATTATTATTATTATTATTATTATTATTATTATTATTATTATTATTATTATTATTATTATTATTATTATTATTATTATTATTATTATTATTATTATTATTATTATTATTATTATTATTATTATTATTATTATTATTATTATTATTATTATTATTATTATTATTATTATTATTATTATTATTATTATTATTATTATTATTATTATTATTATTATTATTATTATTATTATTATTATTATTATTATTATTATTATTATTATTATTATTATTATTATTATTATTATTATTATTATTATTATTATTATTATTATTATTATTATTATTATTATTATTATTATTATTATTATTATTATTATTATTATTATTATTATTATTATTATTATTATTATTATTATTATTATTATTATTATTATTATTATTATTATTATTATTATTATTATTATTATTATTATTATTATTATTATTATTATTATTATTATTATTATTATTATTATTATTATTATTATTATTATTATTATTATTATTATTATTATTATTATTATTATTATTATTATTATTATTATTATTATTATTATTATTATTATTATTATTATTATTATTATTATTATTATTATTATTATTATTATTATTATTATTATTATTATTATTATTATTATTATTATTATTATTATTATTATTATTATTATTATTATTATTATTATTATTATTATTATTATTATTATTATTATTATTATTATTATTATTATTATTATTATTATTATTATTATTATTATTATTATTATTATTATTATTATTATTATTATTATTATTATTATTATTATTATTATTATTATTATTATTATTATTATTATTATTATTATTATTATTATTATTATTATTATTATTATTATTATTATTATTATTATTATTATTATTATTATTATTATTATTATTATTATTATTATTATTATTATTATTATTATTATTATTATTATTATTATTATTATTATTATTATTATTATTATTATTATTATTATTATTATTATTATTATTATTATTATTATTATTATTATTATTATTATTATTATTATTATTATTATTATTATTATTATTATATTATTTTTTTTTTTATGTGAGGATTTTCATTCATTGATTTATTTTCCTTTGTATTTTATGTTTCGTTTATTTTAGTTACACTTCCTTCTATATGTTATGCGTACTGTTGCTGTTAAGCAGTATTTTTTATAATTTATGTTATTTATTTTGTGTTCGATAAGAAACGATTGGCGCCTAGATGATTGTTTTTGCAAGTTTTTTTATTATACTTTTTTTAGAATTTAAAAGTATATTTTTCATTTGTTAAAAAATGGAAAAGAAATAAAGCAAACATTTTCACTGGATATAATCATCATCAAATACAAAAAGTGTACTACTTGACATTTGTAATTTCATAAAATATTTTTACTTCTTTGTTTTTCTTTTTTGATAATAAAATATTTAAATGTCTCATTTTGATAATACATACTAAGAATTTAAAGAATACACAAAACCAGTAAAATAATATTTATTTCCCTAAAAATTGCTTTTTCGAGCAATAAAAAATTAATAAGAACTTGATTAAAAACGAAGTATTTTTATATCTACATTTTTCTTGTTATCTGTATTCTTGTATTTTTCTCAGCATTCTTTAATAATAAATTTGCAATTTAATTTAATGCAGTTCCACTTTATTTATTTGGTTTGTACAATAAAATAACTTTTCTTTAATTTAAATTTATTTTTAAGAATTTGTATGCTTTTTTGCGATTATTTGATTCAAATGAAAATTGTAGTACAGTACACAAATTTTGATTTGGTTTAAATTTTCGCCCTTTTAACAATTTTGAAATCCAATTTTACGACAAAAAGCAATAAATTCTTATCAATTTAGTAATGCAGATATTAAAATAATAATTTTGTGTTTTTGCATTATTTGTTTAATTAACCTCTCTCGTAATTAACAGTCACTCACCAAAATTGGCCTATTTTTATGATTGCATAAAATATATATTGTGTAAATTCTAATTTTTAAACGATTTTATAAACATCTTCATTAAAACCATTTCTGGAATTTAAAAAATCAGAAAATATAAAATACGTAGCTTATAACCTTTATTTTTTATTTATTTTATTTGCTGTGACTATCATATAATTTGAGAAATTTAACATTTCTTACTTTCACTATTATTTGAGTAAAAACAAATTTTTTGATAGCACAATTTGCCTTTTTTAGAAAACGAATCACACAACTAGCTTCATCGCACACTGAAATAATACTCAACTTTTTATGTATCAAATTCTTTTTTTTAAATTAAATAACAATTTTAAATAGAGATATTATAATAATTACTATTTTATTTATCTTCAAACAACAATCATCTTATATAATCCATTATAACAACTTTTTTATCATATAACCATTTTTATTGAATTAATTTTAATACAAACTTTTTGTTAAGTGAATTTTTATGTCTTGATAAAAACGTGCCTTGTTTTCTAAAACTGCTACACCAACAATAAATTTTTAAATAAAAAATAAAGCAAAACAAGGAATTATTTAATTTTATTAAAAATCACTTTGTTCCTACTATTTTTTACTTAATGCAATAAATTTTTATTTGTATATGTGCATATGTGGATTTATGTTTGAACGTTTAGTTTATATTTATTTTTAAAATTTTCCAATTCCTGTTATATATTTAAATGATAAAATAAAAAGAATTTATAAAACTATACTTTTAATATAATCTAAAAAATATTTATTAATATTGTAAATTATTAATTGAATTATTAATCTACATAATACTGAAAACCTAGACGTATCGTATTATGACATTTGTTGCTGTATTTAAAACAGTAGTTGTTACACCATCGTATTTATCGTACTTATGTCAAACAATACATTGTGATTAAATCTTCAAACTAATCGATTGGAAAATCTAATGAAGCCGAAGTTTAAATTGTAATGAAAAATAACAAGAAATTATTTATACAAAATAAATAAAACATCAATAATAGCATGAACAATTTAATTTCATTAAGAAATAAAGTTTATCAATTTCTGCATTAATTTAATAAACTGAATTAGAAATTCTGTCATTGTTTACTTTTCATTAATTTTTCATTTATATATTTTTTTTCCTTTTTTAAATGATCATATAAATGCTTTATATTTATTGTTTTTAAATGCGTTTTTTATTCATTTTTATTTTTATATTTTGTTTAAGGATACATTTCAAAAATTCAAAATTAAAAAAAAACTTAAACCGCATTGAAGATTTTTTTTCTTTTCTATGAAATGTTAATTAGTTTAAATCTTCCTGAAGGAAATACCTAAATTAATGAAAAAAAAAATCAATTTTATTTAATTATGTTACCGGTTTTTGTGTTGATTATCGTTCATTTGATCAATTATTATGTTTTATTTTTTAAACAATATTTTTTAGGGAAATAAAGCATAACATAACAAACAACAATAACATGGAAAAATTAAGTAGTTCAATTTATCGGAATTACAGTTAAAATTATTTCAATTACAAAATGTAAGCAATTTAATTACTTGAGCAATATTTCCAATTGATGGTCATTCTTTATTAAAATTTTTATGGTTTTCTTTTAAAGTTGTATCTTCTAACAAAAAATTAAAATTTTTATGTAAAAAAAAAAAGATATTAAATTAAATAAAGGACGCATACTGAACAACAAGTGTATTTTCCTTAAAATGATAACTCTTTTATAAAATTTCTATCATTGTCTTGACATTATTTTATTCAATATTCTAACTTTACTTTTTAATGATTCATTAATGATATAAATTACCATTTTTAACGGCTTTAAAGAAAACAAACTTAAACAACACCAACAATTATTAAAAAAATGTGGCAGACAAATTTAATAAAATTGAATTATGGACCTAATAAATTTGAATTTCATTTTATTAAAAATTTATTAGTCAGACACTAAAAGCTTGAATCTAGAATAAAACTTCCTCGAATTATTTCAAGAATTGTTTGTGGTTATAAATATAGTTCATTTTCTAAAAGTTTAACCTAATCTAAATAAAAAAAGTTCCTATGTTTGAAGTTATTTGAGCTGTTTCTACTATTTGTAAAAAAGTTTCTGCTCACTATATATTAGTTTTAGTTTCGTGATGGAAAAAAGCACACAGCTAATTCTTTTGATTAATTTTAATTGAAAGAATTACGAAAAACTTTATTTTATTTACTAAAATAAAATTGAGAAACTTTATTTCGACTCATTGATTTCACATACTTCCCATATGGCACTGATTCTACGATTACATAAAAGAAAAAAAATCTATTTGCTATATCATAAGTATATAAAATACAATACTTTCAAAAAATAATAAATAATAATAATAAATCAATAAATTCAATACAACACAGAGGTTAAAATTAGGTAACACAATTACTAATCATTCAACCTCATAAGCCACTTAAAAAATATTTGTCTAAGCATCTGTTTTAAAAAATTAATTTTACATAAATAAAACAAAAAAAAAAAAAAATGCACATGCCGCCAAGAAAGTTTATTTTAATGCAATTTAAGAAAAACAAGAGCAAAATTCCATCATCTGAATATGCAAATATATAAACAAAAATATTCTTGTATAAAAATCAATTTTGGTTTTGTTTATGATTCTTTTTCCTTCGATAAGTCCATTGTGCACAATTGTTTCTTTACAAAAGTTAATATTTTCTACTTGTGTTCTTCTTTTTTATGGTTTTGTTCTTTTATCCTTGGTATAATTTGTTTTCCATCTCTACTAAACCTTAGATTATCGCCTTAAACTTTTACTAACCATTTTACCAAATAACAGCAACACCAAACCATTGATTGAATTTTAATATAAGGACAAAAAAAGCACACGATACAAAATAAATGGAAATATTACGAATAATTTATATGATTTGATCTACCGAGGAAACAGTTTTTTTTTTGTATGTTTTATAAGCCATTTTTTCATTATTTATTTTATTTTTTTTTCTTTTGCTAATCATAAACAAAGCACGAATAGTTTTTTTATGATTTTTATAAAGAAAACATATAAAAAGTTTAATATTAAAAAAAAAGATATCAAGAAACACATATTGTTTAAAAAATCAAAAAAATTAGTATAATTGTCATCATTACTTATGAATGAATACTTGACTGTTTTTGTTTCTTTTATAAATTTCTATTCTTTTAACACCTCTTTCAAGAATAATTTATACTTTGCGGCGTCTTCGGTGACTTGTATAATTTTACTTTTAGTTCAATGTAACAACTACTTAATTAATAAAAAAAATTAATTAAATATGTATAACCAATAATATATAAGCACTAGTTTTTATATAGATATAAAAATAATTACAAAAAACTTAAAAAGTTAAAAAATAAAAAAATAAAATAAAGTTTGATTATAAAAATCACCTTTAAAGTTAAGCTTTGAGATTTCCAAGCGTAATAATTAAATTAAATCAAGTGAACAACAATAATATATATATATAAAGAATAATATAAATTTATATCATAACATATTCAAGACAAAATGTAAAATAACATCAGAGAAACAAGAAAATACTTCTCGTTGTAGTAAGTTAAGTAAATTAAAAAAAAAAAGTTTTATAAGATAAAAGAAGTCGCAAATGATATAAAAGCTTAATATATATCATATTCTGATATTAAAAAATTGACAAAGAAAATCCTAAAGGTTTCAATAATCTTAAATATTAAGTGCATTAAAATAAAAACTACATTACAATATGAAATTATTTTAAGGATATACAAATATATTTAAATCATTTTTTACTTTTAGCCAAAAAATGTTTAATAACATAAAAAATATAATTGGCACGTTTTTCTATATTGTTTTATTTATTGATTTCAAACACACACATTAAAATCGAAAAAGAAATAACCAATATCAACTAAATAAAATAAATAAATTCCCTAAAGAACTCCTTAACAGTATTTTAGTCAAACAAAAAAAATGTAAAGAAAGCACAACCACATCGTCACCAAATCGATTCCTTCATGAATTTTACTATGGAAAAGAAATTGTAAACGAAAAACAAGATAAACTTTAACTAGGCTTGACTCTCCCTAGACGACACTAGTACAACATGATGAGCATCTGTTTATTTAGGAGAAGCAACTAAGGCCAAAAACAGCAGCTAAAAGTAGAATATTCTAGTGTGTAACTGGTGGTTACAGTAGAATGAATATCTGTAGCTGAAGAATATTATTAATTCCGTGGCTGTGGTTATTTCAGTTGTTGGTTCTAACGATTTGTTAAAAACTACATTTATTCTACACTACATCCTTTGAAAATCATTTAAATTAATTTTTCATATAACATACAAATTTTAAAAATAATATGTGTATTCTTTCCATTTCATGTAAAACAAACAATATAAAATCATAAGAATAAAAAAACAATTTAATTTGGCGTAAAAATTTAAAAAAAAAATGGTTTTCGTATAAAATTCTTTTCGTTTTTCGTACGCGGTATGTTGAAGTATCCAAATATAAAAGCTTGATAAAGAACTTTATGTTTGTTTCCTTTATTTTGATCTTTGAGGTTTTTATTGTAACAAATTTCATGGTAACATTCTCTTGCGTCCAATATTTCTTATTGGGAAAGTAAAATCTTATAACTTAATCGAATTGTGTACTTTGAATATAAAGAAGGCGATTATTAACGTACAATACAAGGATTCTCTTTTCACTTACAAAAAAAATGCTTTAATATTGCTTAACGCTTTCCGTGCATTCGTTCGTGTAATATTGATTTTTGTGTTTCCTATTTTTTTATTTGTTTTACTTAAAACTAAATTAAATTAACGAACGGTATTTCCCTTTGTTTGTTTTTTGAAATTATAATAAATTCTATACACTCATTAACAAATATATGTTAAAATTGTTGTTACTATTTAATTTTCACCCTTTTCATAACGTTTTAACATTTATTACATTTAATTAGTAAAAATCCATTGAAAATTATGCCATCCAATTAATTTATTTTTAAATGTTATAAAAAAATAAAATTACTTAGCATTCAAATTTTAATCAGGAAATTCTTAGAGGTTTTACCTTAATTTTAAAATAGATTAAAAATTAGTAGAACAAACGATATTTGTTGGTTGTGTGTCTACTTTTAAGTGAAAAAAAAGTTTATCGCTCGTCTAAAAAAAATCTTTTTTTACTTAATAATTATCAAGGTTGTAAGCCAAAAGTAGTCTCTAAAGACAAATTAATCTATTTAATTATCTATGTACTTATTCCAAATTACATGTAATTAATTAAGATTATATTATACAAAAATGCGAATTAATTAACCAGTTAAGGCTCAGTAACTTAAAATTATGTTCTTTTTGTTTATAAAATATCATTATTATTATTTTTAATGATTTTTAAATAAAGCAATTCTTTAATATATTCTATAAAAAAATAATGTTTTTTAATTAATGTATTAATACATTTTACATTCATTAGTTTTTGTGAAGCAAATCATGGATCGATTTTATATTTTTGATGAGAATTTTATATTGATTAATTTTTTTATCATATAAATTATTTATTATATTATTATTAGATTAGAAATACACAATCTTTTAATAAATTTTATTTCACATATAATGCTTTAATATATAGCATTTATTTAGTCAACAATTCCCTTTTAAACATTGTCTGCTTTGGTCTATATATACTATATATAGTAATATATAATATATATATATATATATATATATATATATATATATATATATATATATATATAGTGTATAATGTGTTATACAGCGGTTAAGCTTAACTCATTAGTCGCTATAAAATTAAGGTTGAATCAACTAATTAAATTTCCTTCAACTAATTAATTTCTAAAAGAAAAAATTATTAGAACAGGTGATTGAAAAAAAAACAAATTCCTTAAAATATAAATGATTTTGTGTAAAAGTTTTGTTTTATGATGAGCGTCACTGCGGCACTAATTAATTATTTTCAAAAATTTAATTAACTATCACTTAACGGGCACGTCATAATAAAACAGATATTTAAATAAATATCAAATAAAAAATAAACAATGTTTACAGGATTAAGAGATTTAAAATTCATTTTAATGTCGATTACGATTTAGAAAAAACCAAACAATGTTTGTAAATAAAATAAATTAATTAATATTGACGAAAGAAATATATTTTTTCTTTTTATTATTGATAAGAAATGTTGTTATTACTTGAAAATGTATTAGTATTCGTCTATTAAAAGACAACATTTACTGAAATAAGAAAAATAAAATCAAGTCATCGACTAGAGGGATTAAAGCTTTATCAGCAAAAAATAAATAAAAATTGATTTTTAAATAAAAATTTTAAACATTATTTTCTACTTGAATTCAGTTGAATTTATATTTTCTTTGTGTTTAAATGTGAAAATAACGTGAAATATTTATATTTTCATCAGCAAAAATGTTTCAAATAAAAAGTTTAAGTAAAAAGTAATCTAATTTTAAATTTTTTTGCATTTAATCGTGATTAAATTAATTTAATAAAAAAATGAAATAATTATTTAAACATTATATATATATGTTATAATTGAAGCTAACTTTGTGAGTTTTATTTAATTTTGATCAAGACTCGGTATTTTCGTTATTTTGTGTTATTCAATACACAATTATTTTCAACCAAAGTACAAAATCCATTATTTTTTAGATTTTTAACTTACAAAAGCACTTTCATCACAAATGATGTGTTAAACGTTTTCTGTTTTGCGCCTTAAAAATTTAAACAATATTTATAAATTACTATTATCATTTTTGCAGACCTAGTCAGAATATTTACATTTGTAATATTGATAATATTTTATTATTAATTGTGTATATTACTTGACTTTAATTTCATTTATAAATTTATTGACATTGTTATTATGAGAGGATGCAACCAATATTTTAATAAGAAGACTAAAAATTTTCAAATAATTTTTTACACAGTTTTTAATGTTTGTACTAAATGTAAACTTACGGTAGTTATATACTTGTGAAATTGTTAATTTTGTACACTAAAGTATACGGTGTGACGAATTTTTTATTACATATTTTTAAAATGCATTTAAAATATTTAATCAAATCTTAATAATAATAAACCAAACATAAAATCAAAATGGAATGATAAATGCTAATGACTATAAACCAATTATTAAAAAATTTAACAAATTTTAATGGAGTAATACTTTTTAATTAAAATGAATTTTAATAAATTAAATTATATAAAACTATTTGAGTTTTTAATTTATGCTTCAAATGTAGTATTTTTCCATTTAAACATAATTAAACTTTATCATTTGCGATTTTGCTTATTAATTGATTGCACAAAAATATAGTTACACTTCCAGATGCAAAGCAAAATAAATAATGTATTTGAATTCCTCATAAATGCATTAATTGCGCTATTTATAAATTCCAAAAAGCGATAAAAACAGTTTTAATTAACAATTTACGTTACATATAATAATTTTTTTTAAATAATTAGTGAATTTCACATTATTTAGTCAGTACTGGCTTTTTAACACGCCTTAATTCATTAAAATACGTAATTATTTTATAGGATAAAAAAACAGTTATAATAATTAGAAAGATACTATCTCACTTATTAGAATATGAGAATACATGCAATAAACGAAAGTTATAGTATGTTTAGTTTATTTAATACATTAATGAAACGACTATTTTCTGGATTTTTCATAGTTCCGATGATAAAAATCGAATTTTCACATAATCTGTCTTTAATATAAGAATTCTTTTAAATTAGCCATTTATAATTAAAAGAAACATTTTAGGAACACTTTGTACACTGAAGTTAAATGTTCAATTTTATGCTTTTTATTCATGGTGACATTCTTTTAAACAAATATTATACAATGTGTATATATTTATTTTTCTTGTTCCATTATGGTTGAACAAATGAAATTAAAAGCATATAAATGGCTTCGTTTAGTATTATTTTGCAATTATTTGTGCAATTTTTTTATCAATTTTATTTATTGTAAATTTTTATTATAAAAATAGTTCTTGGGTGAGTAAAAAAGTAGTTATTTGGCTCCTCACCAACATATCAACAATTACTATATTTTCCCGTGAATTTTTTTGTTGTTTAAATGTTCATTCTCTTAAAATCAAAGCAAAAAAGATATAAGCATCTCACAGCATTAACCTTAAAAACATTTATAAAATTATATCAATCAATCTTCGTAATTTATTTAATGTTATTATTTTAATGACGTCACAAGTGATGTGTACCATTTACTGAATTACAAGTGTATAATAGCTATTTTAATATTAGTTTCCAAAATTGTGTGACGTCGATGTCTAAACAGAATAACTAAAAGATACAAAATTATAAATATACAATATTTATTTATTTTTTCATTTGATCATGCTGCTGCTGCTGATGATGATGATAATGGTGATGATGATGGTGGTGGTGATATCAGTTAAAAATAGTTCAAATTAAAATTCAACAACAAGCAAATTACTAGTTAAAATAAAAATAAAACGTCGTGTATTAATTATCAACGGAAAAATGCGAATAAATTTTTATTAAAGAAAAAAAATTAAGTTGAAATAAAAATGAATAGGAGTTGGTGTGATCGTAATCAAAACAGAAATCAAAGAGAGCAAATAAAAATTAAGAAATAAACAAATACAAAAGTAAAATTAAAAATAAAAAATAATCACTTTATCACAAAAATAAATAAGAAAAACCATTTAAATTTTTTTTAAGTTTATATTAAAAGTAAAGCAAAAGAAATTTACGTGTGATCAGCAGGAGTTTAATCGTTCATCGTACGATCGTGTTGATCGGACGAATTTTCATCAACAAATAATAATAAATAATAATTGTTGTGTTTTGTTTATTGATTATTAATACTGTTTAAGTTTCTGTTTTCTTAAAAAAATAAAAGTGTGTTGGAAAATTTATGTGAAAAGCTATTGAAATAAAATTCATTATAGTAAACTAATTAAAATCATAAATTTATTTAAAACTTCTTTACTTTCTTTCACTTTTATATCGTTAATTATTTTTCGAATCCTATTTTTTATTTTAATTTTTTAAATGAAAATCCAAAACAAATTACATAAAATTAAAAATAAAAGTGTTGACAATTTCTATTGAATTTAAGAAATAAAATACAAAAATTATGCAAAACTCTATGAAATTTGTTTAATGAGGTGCGGTTGTTTGTGATACATTTTAGGATTGGGTGTGAAATTTTGTTACAAATAATAAAATTAAACTGTTTTTTTATAGTGAGAAATATGTAACAGTAGCGTCAAAATGTCGCGCCGTTCATACATATAAATAATTAATAACAAATATTTATAAACTATGTGACTGATTTTACGTTAAATTTATTAGTCAGTAACTAAAAACATAAACTATCTTAAAACAATATTTTTATAGACTTAATTTTAGATTGAGATTTAATGATTTATCCATTATTGTTCTTATAATTTAAATATTATCTGTATGTAAAACGGCAGTTTGTCTGTAGAAAACCAAAGAGAATATTGTTTTAATTACAATTAAGACATTTAGACTACCTAGTGTAAATACTGAAAATTATATAAATCGCTTACCACAATAAAAACAGCATTATTTAATTAAATATACTATAATAATAATAATAATAATAATAATAATAATAATAATATCCGGAGAAAAATGTTGAATTTTTCAACGGCACTGGATAAAACATATACAAACATATAATAATTAAATTTTATTAAATAAGTTTTCCTCAAATTAAAGAGAAAAAAATAAACTTAAGCAAGTAACATTAGATGAGAAAAAAATTCAAATAAAACAACAAAGAAACGCCTCGTAAATAAAGGATAAAATAAATAAACAACATTGATTTTTCTTTTAAATCCATAGTAAAATGTTTAGTAAATTTGAAAATCTTTTTTTCATTTTAATTTTATTTCTTTCCGTGTACTCGTCATAATTTATTTAATTTTTTGTTTTGTTTTGCATTGTATTCTTTTTCTTATAAATATTTACATTGACAATTGGCAAACACTTTAAGAAAAAAAAATGTAAACAATTTAAAATTTTATTATTATTCTTGTTGTTAATTTTCATTACAGAGCGAAAGAAAAACATTTTTTTGTGCAATTTAAATAGTTATATTTAATTTTTTTTTGTTAAGTAAAACAGATGAAAATCGCGTGTTTTAAAAAGTGTATTTTACACTTAAAACAAATCATAATAAATCAAAGAAAACCTTAATTAACACAATTATTACAATAATGCTATTCATTATTTAATTAAATTATGCTTACAGTATGAGGTACTATAGTACTTATTAAGTATTTTTATTCCTGATTTATTTTTCTTTCAATATCATAATTTACTAAATGATTCTTAATTTTTTTCATTTTCTTTATAAGAAACAAAGTATAAATTATCCACTTTATTGGTTTTTTTTTGAACATATATGGCTGTTGAAATTGAAAAGCTAAATTTTTATATTGAATAATAAACAAAACAAAACTCTTTTTGACTTAAAATAATATTAAAATTTAAAAGCTTATTTTCTGAATATTATTATAAAAAAAGTAAAAATAAAAACTAAATTAATAAAACCTTATACATTGCTGGACCACATCTGTACTTTGGGAAACAAGAATTACAGTTAAATTAAAATCGATGCAATAAACAAGAAAGAATGAAAATGTATTTTAAAAAATATATAGAATAAACCGTAATGATTTAAGCTTAACATGGAAAAAATATGCTTATATATTGATTAATAAAATTTTTATTTTGCTTATTTATTGAAAAAAATTCTTTGGAAAATATTTTTTTCTTTAGATTTATTATACTGTTTTCAATTATATTTTTTTATTTATGTTTATAATATACTAGCGTTTTGATACCCGGCTTCGCCCGAAATTAAATATAGGGTGTAATATATGTATTAATATTGTGTATACATATTAAACATATTAAAATGGTTTTCAATTACAAACAAAAGTATCCTTAAAATTATTCATTACAGCATCAATAGATTAGTAAGTTGTTATTGCCTCAGGCAGTTTATCTACCTGATATTATTTACACGTTTATTATTTGATAACCAACTACCCCTTTCACAAAGCCCATGATGATTTTAAAATTTAAACGAAATTTTAAGACAATGTTACTCAACATTTTTTTGAACTGAAGATGCATTTGATGAAGTCCCGTAAAAAATGACGAACTAAGTGTGAGTGAAAGCAGACAACTCAGAACAAAGAGATAAACACAAAAAAGATAAAAAAACATTTCATAATTACCTTACGTGACGTACTATAAAAATGATTTTATACGAACGTATACTTTTTCTATTTTTATTTCAATCAGGCAAATATCATCGCGACATATACATACATATATCTACGAGGGTCTACTTTATGTATAAGAACATAATATTTAGTTTGGCGATTATTACTTTATTATGTTAGTTTCGGTTATTGTAATTTATATCATCACTGATTCTGTGCATTTGCGTTAAATAGATAGTTGTAAGTGGCTTGTAGCTAGTTTTTTATTTAAATAAAAAAACCTGCATATATATTATGTTTATTTGAGTAAAAGCCTTCTAAATCTACAGGGATATACCCTGCCTACGAATTTCTTAAACATGTTCATATTTGTTATGATCACTTTGGACGACCAACGTGATTGCTACGTCTTCAAAAAACATAAAAACTAATTAAAATAAAAAGAGATACAAAAAATTTGGATTATGTATAAAAATTGCGTTAATTTGCACCATAAAATATATTTTGTAATATAAGTAACCTTCCAATAATATTTAATAAAAACGAAATTGAAAATATTATGAAAATATGCAAATATAAATATTTTTATACGTATATTCAATGCAAAACTAACAACGTAAATATCTTCGTCACAATAATGTTGGGATTATGAAAAAAAAATAAAATATATGAAGAATCTTATATATAAGAACGACAACTGCGATAATTATATTATGCTCAAAACTAACGTATTACGTATGAATGATGTCATTAATATCTCTTTAGTCAACTATATATTTTTTTTAATTAAATACAATTTTGGCGTATATCCAATAAGCATATACTTTTTTCACTTTGCGTATTTTTTTTTGTAAGAATACGCATATAATGTTATGTATGTGAGTTAATTTTTGTAATAAACTTTAAAATCAATAAAAATAAAATATATATAAAAAAGAAATGTCAAATTATACAAAAGATCATCAAATACAAATAATTATTGATGAGGTATTAGAGGAGGACAACGATGAGGATAAAAATAATAATAGTGACGGATTATCAAGCCACGATGAAGAAATTGACGACGATGATTTATTAACACCAACCAATCATGACACTATTTTCGATAATACATTAAGGTTTGATCCAACTCCAAAATAAAATGTATTTCAAAATTTATTATAATATTTGAAAGTTTATTAACCGCATAACTCATTTAACAAAAATAATTACACAAGCTATAATTAATGTGTTTGCTAACAGGTGGCGTCTATAGTAACTTTGAAAAAAAAATTTAAATATATGTATTTTTTTTTTGTTTTATTAGTTGAAGCAGATATTTTAAGTCAGGTCTAGGAAATTATTGGCACTCGTTTTAAATTATTTGCATAGGTCTATATATTAATTTTCTTTTTAATTGTTTTATTTTGAGTTATTATGACTCAATGATCTTTTGTTTTGTTTTTAATGAACCAAATGTTTGTTTTATTTTCATTTTTTTTTGTCGCACATGTAATTGCTTCTTTTTTTTAAATCCAATGAGTTTTCTATATTTATATATTTTACATACATTTCTCGTATAATGCTATTTTTAAGAAAATCGTTTGTACCTTGGTTTATTTTTTATGTGAAAATTAACTCTTTGAATAAATTAAGTCGTTTTATATTCTGTTTAATTAGACCATATATAAATTCTTTTTAAAAATATATTAAATCAATCATTTTTACTTAATTTTATTGTTTATAAATCTTTTCTTTATTTAAATTTATTGTAAATAAATGCATTTTTCTTATTATCGTACCATCATTTGCCTTAGTTTTTAAGTTATATGTTTACTTTATAATCCATAAATGTTTATAATTATTCATAACCATTATAATTGTAAATTTCCGAAACTTCCTTAAAGTAATGATAATGTAATTTGTTATATCAAATGTGATATTAAAAAATAATTAAAATTAAAACTATAGATCAAAACATTTTATGTTTGTTTAGTTTATGTTTTGTGAAACATATCACAATTACTAAAGAATAAAAAGAACCAGGTATTTTTTATATATAAGTCGGCAATCTATGTATAAATTTTTTTTTCTACATAGCTTATTATCTAAATTTGTTGTTTTCAAATAAAAATAAGTAATTTATTTATAAAATTAGTACTTATACTCATAAACGTTATTGCCAATAAAATTTATTTTAATTTACATACCGAAAACGTTTATTATTATCTTTTATTAAATATAAAATCAAGATAAATAAAAAACAATTACGTGAGTTTTATCAACAAAATCGCCAATTACTGAAATTTATTAGTATTTAAGACTTTTATTTTGTAAATTCCAATTACCAATTAATCTTGATTTAAATAACTAAAAAAACAGTAAAATTAAAAGATTTATTATTTTTATACAAAAAAAAAATTTTTTTTTTAAATTAAATTATAATAATAATACAAAAAAGACGCACTTTGGAGTCACCTGATTAGCAATTCCTGTCCAAATCTACAATACTATTTATTATAAAATGTACTAAAGACGTGATACGATTTGTTTATTTATTTCTTGTCAGGCTGACTAAATCTAATTTTAATCCTTAAAAATTTTTTCTTTTTTATTATTAAAATTAATTTTTGTTTTAATTTTCGTGGTGGAATAATTTGACGTTAGTTAAATTATTTGTTGGTTTGTTATTAAAAAATTACGAATAAAACACAAACATTTATAATTTATTGGTTATTTTTTTTTAAATTTATTACTTCTTTTTTAAATTATTTACAATAAATATTTACCAGAAGTCAAGCATAAAATATTTAGAAAAAATAACAAATTGGTAAACAAAGTTTAATTTTTATTTTCAAAACATGCTTATAAACAATTAAATTTGATTTTTATCATTTAATTAGAAAAGGAAAAATAAATACAAATTAATTAAAAAATATTTTTAATTAGATTTTAAATTTGGCTTTATTTTTTTATTTTGTTAGGTTAATATGAAATTTGCAAGCATCTGGTTTAAACTGATTAAAGATAATTTTCAAGGAATTGCATTGTACACTTAGAAAAGAAACTCTATAAGGGATAAAAAAATATAAATACTAAAAACCTTAATGATAATACGTGAGAATATGTTATCATATATTACGCAATGTTAGAAGGCAGGTGTGAACAACATAAAATTCGCGCAATTACAAAATCAATGTTATCAAAGTTGTAAACAATATATCAAATTATAATTATATATTTTGTGTAGAATAGTACTACTTCGTTACAATTAGAACATGGCTGATAAACGGAGGAACAAGTTGTTTGATAAAATTAAAAAAACAAAAGAATTGTAGTCATTTATTTTTATTTTTCATAAATAATGACTTAAGGTAAATGTCATAAAGATAAAATATAATAAAAAATAAATTAAGACATAAGGTTGTTTTTCTACGATTTTTCTTTTATCTTAAATTTATTTCTTTTTTAAGATCACGTGTTGTAGGAATAAAACATAAAAATGTAATAACAAAAAACTGAATTACGTTACTTAGTTTAATTAAATGAAGTTAATAACATTTTTAACAAAATATAGTGTAATAAAATTATAATTAAAAAAAAATTATACATAACATTTATAATAATTAAATAATGTGTACATATTTAATAAACATTATTATTATTACAACAGTGAAATCACGTTTTCTTTTCATATTTTATTTTTGAATGAAAAATTATAATAATAATAATAAAATTAAAAATATTATCTACTTCTGTGCGTTTTGAATAGCAAATGTCAAATACTTGGGACGCAAGAAATATTAAAGAAATGAAATACAAAAAGACTTCCAGTTCTGTCACGTAAAGCCTAAACGATAACGATGGTACGTTGTTGGTTACTTTTCTTCCGATCAAATAACCGTCACTGATGCCAATAATAAATGTATAAAATATTCTTTCAGGAAATAAAATAAAAATTATTATTATTACTAATTTAATTCTATTTATTTGTTCTTTTTTAATTGTTGGACACATTGTAGAGCTGCTACTGTTCAATAATTGTTACATTTTATTAACTTTATATTCGTTTTACAAATAATTTCTTATTTTTTTTTTGGAACTTTTCTTCAAATGCTTAATTAATTTTTGATTATAATTATTATTATTATTATATTATTTTTTTCATTATTAAATCATATGTACCCCTTTTCATTTTATTTCAAAATATAGAAATTTAATGCTACTTTGTATATATCTATATTATATGGTTCGCTTTTCGCTTATTATTAAAAGTGCCACGTAAATTAAATTAAATAAGTTTTGCGTAAAAATTTGTCACCGGATTTTGTTTTTTGTATTTTTAGTATTAACTTTTGCAGATGACAGACAGTATTTTTCGTCGTGAAACAAGGATATATTTTATTGCTTAATACCTTTTAATCTTTTAATTTATATTCTGTATCAACTTAAAATGTGTCTAATTAATAGCTTTTTATTATTCATAGAGAACGTTAAGCCAAATATGACCTTACAAACAAGATTTAGTAAAGTTATTAAACTTCTTAATCTAATTTTCTATTGTTGATTTTCACAAATATTTTGTAGCATTTTTCTCCGAAAATAATCGAAAATTAATTTAAAAAAAAATCAAAAAAAAAAAAACCTAAAAAAAGGTATAAACAAATTCTAAATTTAACACCCAAATGAAATTTATTTTATTTAGATGAAAATATCTAAGTGAAAATAACATTTTAATTGATTGTTTATAGTAGCTTTTTTTATTTGTGTATTTTCTTTGGAATTTTTTTTATTAGTAATTCTATTTTTTTGCAACTTTATTATTACAAAACAAACATTGAAAAGCAACAAAAAAAACCTAAATTAAATAAATAAATCTGTGTTAAGATATAAACAGATGGCTGTGTGGTATTTTTAATTCTGTTTTTTTTTTTAACTTTACTTCACTTTATTTTACTTTTTGCTTAATATAAACACTTAAAGAATGAGAGACTTTTCTTATTTTATTTTATTTTATTTTAGCTTATTGTTTTGTAGGTTGCTTTATACCAGCAATTAAATTTTTTAAGAAATAAAAAAATTATAATAAAAAAACGAAAAAGTAAAGTTAAAAATAATTAGAAATAAAAAAAAAATTACTTTGCTTTGTGTCCTTGTCAGTATTATATTGATAACAAGTAGATAATTAAGTATTCTATTTTTATTTTAGGATATTTTTTATTTCACAATTATTGGTTACTTAAAAACATAATAAAATAACACATTTAATTAAATTGAAGAACAAAACTAATACATAGAATGCGGAAATTAAATTTATATAACGCAAGAAAATGTTTTTCTTTTTTTATTTTATAATCAGTTGTATAGTTGTTTAACTAATTAATTTATTTTTTTAAACAATTGTTTAGTGTATTTTCTTTTAATTTTTTCTTTATTATTTCCTATTAAATCACATGAAAAAATAAAATAAAAAACAATTGAAAATTGTATTATATTTATCATTATTTTATTTTATTTAAAATTAAGGAGGTATATAATTGATACTATCAAACAGAATAATTTCGACATGAAACAGAAGTTTTATATTTTTTAACTAATCAATATCAATGGTTTTAGTTAAGTATTATAAATTGGCTTCTCTATTTTATCTAAAAATTTTACTCGTTGGAGTTGTTATTTAATTTATTTTTAAAATCTTAAAAATTCAAACAAAATCTTATGTTAAAAAACAACAAACTATTCTTCTTAGTCTAAGAAAATTATGGAGCAACAATAAATTTTCCTGTAAAATCTTTTTTAAAAAACTACAGTATAAGCTTATTAAGTAATAAAATTCATTTACTTTTAAGTTTAAAAAATAAAAAAGCAACAAAGCTTAAAAAGTCAAAAATATAATCCACAGGTTTCATAATTTTTGCCGAGAAAAAAATTATAATGACGCAACAATTTACAGGAGCAACCAGTAGCAAACTTATTTTTTGAATTTTTATTTTCTTTTTGAATCGTCATGCTTTCAGTATAGTTATTCATGTTCATGATGTTTCTTTTTTATCCATTGATTTTTTTTTGTACTACAAATGCTTTTTTGTAGTTATTGCTGTTTTTGATATTTTATATCAAGGATTCCCCAGGAGGTACGCATAATAACAATAAAAAGAAAATACGTTACATAAAGAAAAACACAACCTAAAAGTGTATACATAATACAATAAGAAGAAAAAAAACAATATATCTACCGACAAAACACTTAAATAAATTGAAAAATTGCCTTTAAAAAGTAAAAATATTTTGAAAAAAATAAAACGAAAAGCAAACAATTGTTAACAGTATGGTGATAAATCAAGTAAACCACCAGACAATATATTTGTATAGTTTATAGATATACTATTTATATTTTTATCATAATTAGTCTTGGTTTCATTTCAGTTTATCTTTCTAACGAATTTAAAATGTTTGTAATTGATAATTTTTTTACTAATTAAATAGTTGATTACAATTTCTATTCAGATAATTGTTAATAATACTTGTATTTTTTTTTCTTTATTTTAGTTTTAATTATTACTTTACACGTATAATGACTTACAGAAAGCAAAACCAATATATTATTTAATGTTAATTTAAACATTGTTAAATAGTAAACAACATGCTATGTTTTTTACTTTTTATAATTAATTTAAAATCCGCTTTTCGTATTTAATTTTCCTATTAAAATTTTTCCGATATAATTTTAATATTATTTTTATTTGTTTTCCTATGTTTCTATACTGTCTTAGAAAAAGTATAGACATTCTGAGACATAAAATGTGTGTAATTAATATATAATATTAATAAAAATAATAATTAGAAATGAGTGGAAAAGTCTTAACTAAATTATTTTACAACGAACAGAATATAAATCAAATTAATGTATAATCCGTTCGTAAAAACGAAAGTAAAGTGATTATGTTAAATCATTGCTAATTGGCGTCAGGAACGTCAATGTTCTATAAAATTTAATTTACAATTTTCATTTATTTTCCTCATGTTTATGCTTGTTTTAATTTTATACGAACGGAACAATATTACCATAACCGGAAGGTTCTGTTTTAATACATAAAATCATTAATCTATTTACAACTATATTTTCAAATTGTAAAACCTTGCCTAACTATGTGTATACAACTTTTAATTATAATAATTTTGCCTTTGACTTCTTGATAATATCAACGACAAATTTATAACAACAAAATAAATTTAGAAACATTTAACGAAGGATCAAAAAGCTTTAAAAACCTTTTTTTTTGTACTAATTAAAAATTATTTAAATTTCTTTTAAATAATTAATATTTTTTGCTTGTTCATGAGATTAAAAAAATAAATAAGTAACGATTTAAATTAACAAACACTTATAGTATTAAATTTAAATTAAAAAATAGGATTTTAACTAAGCACCATTGAAAAGTTTTAAAATAAATTTGCTTTTTGTTGATTGATATGCTTATATTTATAAAGAAGTAATGTTTTCAGGGCTAATTAGTGTTTCTCTTTGTTCCAATTAATTAAAACAATTCCAAGAATTTTAAGGTATTTTTTTTGTGATTAAAATTAATCGAAATTGTAAGATTTTTACAAAAAAAAATAAACTTTACTCGATTGAGGAATTTTAGATTAATTCAATGAAATATTTTTGATTTTTCAAAAATAAACAAAATATTTAATAAAAAAAAATTAAAGAAAAATTAGTTAGTACGAACAGCCTTTATGTCCTCACTGATTATGAATAAAAAAAAATCTACTTCAAATCACTCAATACAGTTATTTTTATTCTATTGCGAAATTTCACGCAGGAATTTTGTTAATTTTTTTTTCATAACTTAATTATTACTAAATTAAAATGCATTAAATAAATACCTAATTATAAAATCGTTACAAAAATATTTTGTATTTATTATATTTAATATCCAATATTATAACGTTTACATATTACCTTAAACCAACATAAAAAATCCTTCTTAAAAAGTATGCGTAGACTTAATGTAAGCAGCTATTGGTAAAAACATATTAATTACAGTAGATTCCGCTTCAACAGAATACCGATTAATCGGGATAGGAAATAATAACCAAGAAAATAATACAAATTTACTTCGCTTATCAGGACAGTTTCGGTGAAGAAAATGATTTTGTTCAGCTAAAATCCAAAGCAAAAACAAAAGGCAAAGCACTTTGAAGGAATATTTACAGCATATTTATTGTTTTTCAATTTATATTATTTTTTATTGTGTATGTACATAAATATACTTTTTATGCATAGATAAACTTTTTAAAATTCTATATGTATGGATACTTATAGCTGTGTGAATTTTTTTTTTTTTTTTTTTTTTTTTTTTTGTTAAAAACACTAATATTGTAAGGTTTGTGGAACTCCGGATAACTGAACCAGCCGCTTAAACGGGACTAATTGTCCTAGACTAAATGTGTCCCGATTAGCGGAATCTACTGTACTTAGCTCGCCTCAGAAGTTTCTAATAAATTTCATTTTTACAGTACATATTTTATACTACACTGTACTTTATTTTGGTTCGCATTTCGCTTTGTTGTGTAGTTAGATTCAATCGCTTGTTGAAATATTTTTCTTTGTAAATAATAAATAAATTCTTCTTCATTATATTCATTCTAAGAATAAAAGAGAAAGATAATAGATTTTATAATATAAATTTTGTTATATACAAAATTGTAATCAAATTACAAATTCATTTGCAATATTAAATTACTCTTTGTAATATACAGTTTATAAACTTATTTTACTTTTATTATAAATATTACAATTGTTTTTCATTAAAGCTTAACTTATAAAATCAAATATTAAATTATTTAATGTAGATTTAAAAACTAAAATAGAAATACTTTTATTCTTCTATTTAATATAATCTATGCTGTTATACATTTAATGAATTTTTTTTCATTTTACTCTAATAAAATGATATTATTTGAAAAAAAATCATTTTTTTTGACCTAATAATTACTAAACAATCAATATGATTTATAAAAATGTTAATACTAAAATAAAAAACTAATTATAAAAACGATCATTTATAAGAACAACAATTATTAAATATATGAAAAGTAAAATTTAAACCTGCTAAGAGATCTTACGTTTTAGGATCGCGTTGTAATGGGAGTTTAGTTTTATATTTCTGTTCTAGCATCAAAAAAACTGTATTGTACAAAGGTAAGCTACATGCATCAGCGCAAAATTAAACCACAAAAAAATTTGTTCTTTCCTTAAGAACAGTATAGTTTTCTACTTTAGCGACTTGTTAAGCCAGCAGTAAAATAGTGCTCATCGTTTTTTTTTTTTGAAATGTTGGTCAATTATTTTTTTAGAATTCATATTTTGTGTTTATGATTATATTTGCAATAACAAACAAGTTGTCATCAGTGTCACAACAAAATGTTAGTGGTTTTGTATTTTGTTTATTAAATTTTGACAAAACAACATCAAAACTTAACGGTTGGTACCAATGCTTTGACCGACAAAACGAGTGCTGTTATTATATGTGGGCAGAGCATTGTTTATTATACTATGAAATTATTCCCCCATTATAACGCAACCCTTAAAGTTTAAAATTAAAAAAAAAACAACAATATTTTACATAACGTTAGATATACATATATGTACATATGATGTTAAGTAAATCCATTTTTCATTAACTACTTTTACTATTCGTTGTTATGATTTTAGATGAGCAAACAGTGGATGGTTTCTGGTTCGTTTCATATTCGTAGATATAGATATGATGACGATATTTGTTTATTTTAGTTTTAAAAGGGTTGAAAAATTGTATTTTATCTTTTTTTTATTTATTTTGACGGCACTGACGTCTAATAATTTTTGTTGCTGAAATTGTTATTTTTCCTGTTTTTCATATCACTTATAGCCCTGCTTTCGTTGATATAACATATTATATGGTCTATATTTATGCTCTCAAGTTGTTGATCATAAATATATATATATATATTTATCTTGTATCATAATAAACCTTAGTAAGTTACACAAATAAAAAATACACAAAAATCCTAACAAAAAATGTTGACTACTTTTTAAACAAAATTTTCCAATAAACAACAGAGAATCATTTTATTTACATAAAGAATCATTTGTTTTAGGTATAATTGTAGTAGAAAAACATTCAGCAGGTTAATGTTAGTAATAAACAAAAAATATATACATATATAATAGCTTACACAATCTTAAACATTTTCACCTTACAAAATGGAAATTTTTAATATTAATATATACCAAAAGTACATGTTAAACAATTAATTAGAATAACATTTTTATACTGGTGTTTTTGCTTACACTAAATATAATTGATTTAATTAATATTTTTATTACTTTTCTTATCACTTAACTAATAATATTATAAAATATGGCCACTATTTTATAAATCAAATTATTTTTTTTAAATTAGAAAAGTTATAAATGTTTTAATCAATTTATGTTAACTTAGAATTATAAAATAATTTAATTAAAAGTATATCGATAAAAAATATAAGAAATAAATAAATAACAGTGATGTTTGTTTTTTTCGCAAACTAATATGTAAACAACCTTTATTGTTATTGGTTGGGAATTGTTTTTAACGACTTATAACAAAAGTTATAACTTTTTGCATTTCTTTTTATACGTACATTATATTTGCTTATATACTTTGTGTAAAAAAAATTATTTTTCAATGATAATTATTTTATTTTAAAGATTTTGCAAAAATTGAAAAAATATATTTAGTTGACTATATTTGTAAATACACAAACATCATTAATAATTTTCTTAAATTTATTTTCTTTTATAGTGCGTGTAAGCTCTCGGACAAAAGTCGGGCCGATCGGCTGGCACGGCCACGAATGTCTCTACTGGGAAAGCCATTGAACTATAATCGTGGCTCACGTCGTGATGCCCGGTATAGAAGACTGCAAAGCCGCGTTTATAATTTCTTGGAGCGGCCAAGAGGTTTACCGGCTATTTTATATCACGTGATGGTGTAAGTACTATTTATTTTATTTATAATTTTTTGTTTTAGTGTAATAAACTTTTAAACTAACTTAATAATAACCATTTTAAATTTTTTTCTAAAGTATATAAAAAAATACAAAAAAGAGGAATAATTAACACAAATTTTGAGAAATGTCCATCATAGAAATACACAAGAATTACAACAGATTTTAAAGTAGTTAGATCAATCTTTGACTAAATTTCATTTAAATTAATTTTCGTATTATTTTGTTTATTCGTAATGTTTGTTATTTTCTTGTAAGCGAATTGTACCCAAAAGAGCAATTTCAACATAATCCTTTTTATCAGTTAAAGCATAGCAGCCATTTTTTCTTACTTAATTTTTTGTTTTTTTTTTTTTTTTTTTCATATAAGCCATTTATTTAGTTTTTTGTGAAATAAAAACATTTTATTTTATTATTCGTTCTTGTTTAACTAGATAGAATAAAACAACAAATTACTTAATTGTGTTTTGTACCTTTAAAAACATTTCAATAAATTAAAATTGATTAATAAAATAGAAATTTTATATTTTTTATGAAATATGAAGAAATATAATAAAACATAATACTATTTAAAAACATAAATTGAAATAAGAAACTGATATTTTTAAAAATTGAAAGAATATGAATCATTAACAAGATAACAAGGCGGGTTTGTTCTACAAGCAAAGATTTTTTAATTTAAAACTGAACGAATAATCAAATTCGTGCTAAAGTTAAATTCAAAATCCACACAGAACATAATTAAAAAATAAAAATTGATGATCTCATCAGTTATAATAAATAATAATGATAAAAATTATGCAGCTGATTACTGCTGAGCAAAACTGTCCAGCGCAAAGTTTTATTTTGGAGTATATTACAATTCATTTTTCATATCGTTTCATTTCGTTTCGTGACCACTGAGTTCCATCTATACGCTTAGCTGTAAAACAGCGGCTGAGTGCGCTGGATGCGCACATTAATAAATAATAAGAAAATTGTTTGCTTAATATACAACATTTTTCCTTTCTTTTTTTTTTTTGGTTTTTCTTACTTTAAGCAACCTTGAATTTTGAATTGCATATAAGTGCAAAAACTACTATTGATATGTTTTTAAATAAAATATTGGCGCCATAACAATTTTTTTCTTTAATAAATAACTTGTTTTATTTTATAAGATTTATTAATTAATCTATAACTGATTTAAATTTTGCTTTATAAATTTATTATTTTAACAAATGCTTGCTATCAATGTCTATAAAAATAGCAATATTCAATATTTCTAAATAGGATTTTTCTCATTGCATTGCATATCGCTGCAGTAAATACTTGAAAGAAACAATCTTATGTTACTTTTATTTTAATGTTAGCTACTAGTAACCGACAATATAACTATAAAAATAAAACAACGCTACAAAACGAAAACAACATTAAAGAACAATTTCTTATTGAAGCCCCAGCCAAAAGTTATTCCATTTTTTTTTTTATTTTCACCAATTTTCTTCGCAAATAAAATAGGTTCATTAACTTTTACTATTTGCAAACAATGTCTTTAATAATGTTCTTGTTTACTGTTTACGCAATATAATGACAAGATTATAATATTATGACTCTTCATCTGGCCTTTTTATGACTTGTAACTTAAAGCTTTCATAGGACATATTTTGCTAGATCTATATAATAAATTCTTAAGCAAATAATATTACTAATAAAAATTTTTGCAGAAAATTTTTTAAATATACTTTTTTTTATTTATTTCTATTACAGTAACTATTATTTAAACCTTACATTATAACAAAATGCGTAAATAATTGTCTTGGTTCTTTAATTTTTGATAAAATCATTTAAATTTATTTTTGTGATGTCTATAAAAACCAAAATATGAAAATGAAAATTCAATTAAACGTAACAAGGAAAAAAATATAATAAAAATTAATGGGTGGTCTACTAAGAAAATAATTGTAGTTTTCTTTGTTTTATTTAATCTTATTAAATTTATTGTTTGTGGTTAGAAATAGCTTTTAAAAATGTTTTGTGTTCATATTTTAACGATGTGATAACAAGTCAACATGTCGCTTAATAAATTTTTTTTTGAAAAGAACATGAAAATCTTTTATAAAACACGGTTGGAAACCAAACAAACATAAAAACACCATGGTAATGCACTGTTAGCACAAATAAAAAATAAACAAGAATAAGTCGTTGACACCTTTTTATTTGTTATTAACTATCTTTAAAACTGTTTTGCTCTAAAAAAAAGGCACAATTAAGACATAAGAAAATTAAATTGAAAATTTCAAAATGCAACTAAGAAAAAGTGAACAATATTTGAATAAAAACAATAAATGATGAAAATTCAAAATAAAATACGTACTATGGAGAACAATAAAAAAACTTATTTACTAAGCAAGACTGTTATAAAAAATTCAACTGGTAAATAAACTAGATGAAAATTAAATATATGGAGAGAAAAAGAAATTATAAAATCAAGACTTTCTTAATGTAGTGCCATGAAAACAACTTAAACGTTTAAGCGTTTTTTTTTTTGTCTTTGAATTTTACATTTTATAAATTTAATTTAATTTCATTTTTTCTCTTTAGCTTTTTTAATACTAAGTTGTCTTCTGTTTAATCGTGTTTGTTGCTGCTTTGGTGTTATTTTCTTGTATGGTGTTCTTTTTATTTTTTTTTGCTAATATTTTTTTTTAGCATCAGATAAAACCTTTCTAACTTTGTTCGCTTATAAACATGGTGAAATATCAACAATAAATATCTTATTATTTTCTTCATATCATTTACACCCGTTTTTACTTAAAAAAAAAAAGAAAATGTTTGAATAAAAACAAGAACAGCATCAGTTACATAATTTCTATCGTTTCTATTTTTTTTAATTTTTTTTTTTTTGGTTTTATATTATTATTAATATTATTTGTGCACCTATTTGAATTATTTATTTCACAAACCATATAGTGGCTTCTACTCTATTATTCTCATTTTTCGTATTAAAATTTATAAAAACTAATGGAACAAATAATTAAATTTGACAAAATTATTAATATATTCTTATTTATAAATCTGAGTTTACAAACTCTCAGCTGTTTACAAACCAATCAGAAAATGTTTTGTGCAACTGTCTAATTTATTGATTAGCATTGTTTTCATCATTCTTGTTTTAATAACTTTTTACATATGCTACACACATATAATTGTAATTTGTATCAATTCAATTAACCATTATTAATAAGTTGCATAATTTGTTAAAATTTTGTAACCTGAAGTTAGAAAAAAACCCAATTTTTGCTAAGCATTCTTTTTGTTTTTATTAATTTTTGTTCTTATAGGAATTATAGTTTCCTATAAATAATGTTTTATATAATATAATTTAATAATATAATTAATTTTTTATCTTTTGTTACTTTTAAATATTTCTTAAACAATGAACTATCTTTGTCTTTATATTTTATAATTTTTTATTTATCTAATTTATAATCAATCAAAAAATTCTCTTATATATATGTCATCAAAATTAACTTTTTAAATTCGATTCTGATCTATTGATTTTGCAAGTTTGACAATAAAACTGCGTGATTAAAAATTAATTGTTAGTAGTTTATCGACACGAAGCAATATAGTTATTTTTAAAAATGAAAAATAATTAATTTATTCATTGAATTATCTCATTGTTTATTTTTCTTATGTTAGAGCAATGTTTTAAAACATTTAAAATAAAAATCTGCTATTTAAAATTGTTTAAACAAAATAATATGAGCCTGACGTATTTTTGTTCTCTTTTTTTATATGCTTGATCTTTACCTTTTTAGGCTGGAAATAGCGGAGCCTTCCTTAAAATGTTTTTTTAAAATCACAGATTATTAAAACTACTTCATAGAAATTTTTTTTGTTACAATATTTATTTAATTATACAATATTTTGTTGTTCAAATCTATTTCAAAAGTTTAATTCCAAAACAAAATAATAATAAAAATAATAATAATAATTTTTTTTTTTTTATACATTTATTTATTATTATTACAATCTAGTCAATAATCTGACCAATAAGTAATTTACATCTATCTTTAATTTACTACGTTAACATTATATTAAGAATTCATTTAATCTAATTTCTTAAATCTAACTTAAATTTATGGTAATAATTGGTGTTCTAACTCCATGCCAATTCATGTGGTTTTTTCTGTTTAAGTCTACGTATGTTGTCTGTGGTGTCAAGGAGGTGGATTGCCTCGAAATTCACATGTTGATGTAGTCTATGTTCATGACTAGCTGCAAATTTCTTAATTACTGTGTCTACCATATCCACCTTTAAGTCCCTATATTGGTGTTTCTGATGTACCAAGGAGCGTTAATTATATTCCTCAATACTTTATTTTGAAATGTTTGTATTATCTGTACATTACTTTTTTTAGTACATCCCCATAATTGAATGCCATAATTCCAAATAGGTTTTAATATTTGCTTGTAAAGAAGCAATTTGTTGTATGTTGATAGTGGCAAATTTTTTCCAATTAACCAGTACATACATTTGTAACGAATGCCGAGTTCTTCTCTTTTTATCTTTGCGTGAGCTTTCCAGCGAAGCTTTGTGTCCAATGTCATGCCTAAGTATTTGGCTTTATTAGAATACGGGATTTCTATGTTGTTCATAAATACCGGGATGTGTGATATTTTTTTATTATTAAAGTTAATGTGAGTTGATTTAGCTTCGTTCAATTTGATACGCCATTTTTAAGTCCAATTGAATATTTCTGTGAGAGCATCTTGTAATTTTTCAGCTACTTCTTCATTGCTCTTTCCATTTGCCAATATAGATGTATCATCAGCAAATGTGACAATAGTATTATCTCCAAGCTTAGGTAAATCGTGCGTGTACAATAGGTAGAGGACTGAACCCAACACACTTCGTTGCGGTACCCCTGGTTTTATTTCTTTTAATTTAGAGTAAACACTTTCGTGTTTTATTCTGAAATATCTATCAGTGATATAGGATTGTAATATTTCTGATTGATTTAAGCTTAAAAATTAATCCTTAATGCCAGACTTTGTCGAAAGGTTGTGCAACATCTAAAAATATTGATGAGCATATTTTTTTCTCTTCTAATGTTTTTTCTATGAGGTTAGTAATTCTATGAACCTGATCAATAGTCGAGTGCTTTTCTCTAAATCCAAATTGATGGTCTAGAATTATTTTATTTTTTTCTATTATTGGCTTAAGCCTTTTTAATAGTATTTTTTCAAATAATATGGAAATAACCGGAAATAGTGAAATTGGCCTATAAGATGTTTTATCTTGAGGTGGTTTTCCTGGCTTTAATACCATAATTACTTCCCCACATTTCCAGGTTGTTGGTACATGCTTAAGTCTAAATGCAGCATTAATTAAATTTGTTAAATTAATTATTGCTTTTCTTGGTAGTTTTTTTAATATTTCACCAGTAATTAGATCGTATCCTGGAGATTTCTTCGACTCAATTTTATTCATAATTTCTTTACTGACTTCAATAGGAGATGTTAATTTAATGGTTCCCCTTTCTTGCTATTTTATAAGTGGAGGTAGAGTATCTTCGCCACAATTTGGTTGAAGTATGTTCTCTAGGTTCTATGTTCTCTAATAATAATAACAATAACAATAATATTCATTAAAATATCATTTTATTTCGATTTAAAAATTATTATTGTGCTTTTACTGATTGAACAAATTACTTTAGCTAATATTAATATTTTAAATTATTTTTAACAAAAACAAATTTGTAAATTTTTATCCGGAAAAATAGCAAAAGCAAATTAAAAAACAAGTAAAAATAAGAAACAAATAAATATAAGAACGAAAGTTTAATACCATATTTTTCATTATAAACAAGGAATTATTTCTTTGAATAAAAGGTAAAAATATTTGCTTTAAACATCTGTGAACTCAACCACAAATAGAAAAGAAAGCAAATCTAATTTATCATTCATTATAGTTTAAATTTATAAATAGTTTAATTATAATTTAAAATCTTTTCCGTTAGCACTGATGAATAATTTATGTAGAAAATACATAAAAGATTTATTTGTTCTATATTGTACTCTATAAATTTAATTTTGTATCAATATATTGTGTCATTAGATAACCTTTTATTGCCTTAACATTATCAGACATTATTATAATGACGTATTTTTATTATAGACTTTTTCAGTTTATTTTCATTAATGAAACTTTATAGTACTTTTAAGTTTAAACTATCAAAAAGATTAAAAGAATTTAAGCAAGAATGATAAATTCATATAATTTTTATATGTTTCAATTTCCAATAACAATTCACCCCCTGTTTGTTTTTCTTTATTAATAATATTTTCTTTTTTTATTTCCAACTTTTTGTAAAATTATAATCATAATAATATTAATTTTTATTATTATTGTGTAATAAAAGTAAAAAATAACCCTTTTATTCCTTCGTCATATTTATGAAAATGATTTTATATTAAAGTTATAATAAACCGTACCCGCTTCTTATTTTCACTTGATAATAAATTCTCAAAAATAAAAATACCAAATTTTGTTTAATATATATTTATATCATTTTATTTAGAAAAAGAAAGGAAAAGAGAACAATGAATATAGTATATATTAAAAAAGGTTTTCATATAGTAACAGATGGGAGGTGCAGTTAGTATCTTTAAAGGAATTTTTAGGATATAATTTACAATTATATTACTTTCGCACATACAATTTTTATCAATTTTATATGTTTCCCTTAAATTGAAAATTGTTTTGAACCTAACAAAAAATTCGGGCAATAATAGATATAAGTGAAAATATTTACATTGTTTAGATCTTATCTAATGTTTTCCTTTATTTTAATAATTTAAAAGCTATTTTGACTACAGAGCAATGCTTCTTATCTTATTTGAAAAACAATGCATAATCAATTTAATAATTTAAAAAATTCAATTATATTCTATTGTTGCTGTGTGAAATTTATGTTAACCAGAATATTAACATATTACAGTTGTCTGTTTGTAATATATTTATTATTAGTAGTTTTAGTATTATTTCATGTGAAGCGTACACACTGTCTACACTGAATTCTGATTTATTCTTAGTAAAAATGCTACTCTTTCGTTTAAACTTTTAAACATTAATTTTGCTTTTTATATATACGAAAGTTAAAGAATTTAAAACCCAATCTTCATTGCAGAGTATAAAAGGGAAAATTAAAGCAACCTATAAGCCGTTTTTTTCTATTTTTTTTTTTACTTTGGCCTTTCTGAATAAATAAAATGTTGAACTTTTTTTCCTTTTTGTTTGCAAAAAATGAAAATAGGAGGTTTCTTTTGTATTTTAATAATTTTACTTCTTTTGTTCTCATTTATTTCAATTTCTTTTTTTCGTTTTATACTTTAATACGAATCTGAGTATCCTGATTCAAAATAATGTTCAAAAATGTAATTTTAGTTAGCTGGCAATGTAATAAACCACAATTAACATGTTTCTGTGTCGGTTTTTTGTATTTCGTTCACCTTGAGAATTTTAATTAACATAAAACAAAAGGAAGTAGAAATTACACTCAAGTTTTCTACTCATAGAGTATAACTTTATTTTAAATAGTAATTAAATTAAAACATAATATATTTATTTGAGTATACAAAAAAAATCAATAATGTTATCCATTTTAATTGTTATATAATTTCAATATTTTCCACATCATGTTTATTTTTATAAAATGTGTAATACAATTTTATTTTTTAATTTGTACATTAGCCTATTCATAATTTTATTTATATTCGTATAATCAAAATTAAAACAAACATCAAAAATAATAATATTTATATACAAATACTTTAAATTATATTTATTTTTATACTGATATCGAGTAAAATTATGACTATAATTTTATAAAAATAACTCATTGACGATTTATCTGTCAATTATTTTTGCTTTTTAATAATGAAACTAAGATGTCTCTAAAACCTTATAAAAATAAACTTTATTACAATTTTAAGGTTGTTATTCCTAAAAATAACATAATTACATATAAAAATCAAGAATAATTAAAATAATTGACTGGTTGTTTCATTATTAGATTATTTAACTTATTATATTATTGTTAATTTGTAAAATGTATTACTAAGAATTAGTTAAATAAGTATGGATATCATGTTAAGTAAATTCTCTATTTTGGTATTCAAATTTTAAAATAATAGATCTTTGATTAAAGATAACAAAAGTATAAGTTATTATAGATAAAACTTATTTTTGTATCTGAATTACCAAAAACAACATATTATGATTGACATAATAAGGGTTCGAATATACTTCTTTATATAATATAAACTAACTTTTATTAAGATTGTAATTTTAACAACAGTGCTGTAATAGTAAAATTAAATTTTTTAGAATTTAATAATTATAAACACAATTTGTAATTTTTTTCAAATAATTGCATCGACCCAATTTTTTGTTTTTAAAGAATTATTATTTTTCATAATATAATAAATCTTTTAATACAACTCTGAAAAACTGTACAAGTAAAAAATAATGAAAAAATATTGACATTAATATAAATCTCCAAGATTTGTTTACATTTTGTTTAACAATAGACAGCTTAGCATTTTCTTCTAAAAGATTTTTCAGATAACATAGTTTGTCTTCATCAACAATAATATAAAGACTTTTTCGTTATGATTAAATTAGAAACTTGTTATAAACACGCTTAATATAATAGAGTATTGTGATTGATAGGTTAGCAACAGAAAAGCATTAATAAGGTTTAATTACTAAACAATTTAATAATCATAAAACATTAAATATACAAAATACTAATGTAAATTTATATTTATGATAATTAAGTCAATTAGAAAAAATTAATTTTTATTATTATTACAGTTTCTATTATATTTAAACCAAATGATAAGTTTTATTTGTTTCTAAAACCATAATATATAACAACCTAATAAAGTAACAAAAAATAAGTTAGAAAAGAAAGAAAAACTAATATCAAATAAACATGCAAAATAAAAATCTACTTCTACCAGTCATTCACATTTCATTCATACACGCATTATCATTTACCTATTCTTTCAAGTATTTACCGTTACCAATAATTTTTAAAACAACAATTTAAAACATAATCTATTTCATTTTGATGAAATATATAATTAATTTTAAAAAAGCTTTCGTTAAAGATGAGTTTTAAAGAAAAATTCATTATTATTAATAAATATAATTATTTTGTTTCTATTAAAGAATTCATTTATGTTAGCCAATCTTAAATAAAGAATCATATTTTTTCATAAATTTCAAAAAAATTCAAAAATAAGTAAATAGAAAATGAAATTCTTAATAAATAAATAATTTCTATAATATCTTTTGCTGCACAAAATAATACTTTATGTGAAGCAGCACACAAGTGAATTATTTGTTAAATATTACACTGAACAATGTAAACAACAATAAAATAGTTTAAAGAGGGAGCAGCTTAAAAGCACAATTTACATTACAGGTAATCCCCGACTTACGACGAGTCGACTTACGGCGGTTCGCACTTACGACCAATTTTTTTTTATAGAAAATGACTCTAAAAGTTAGTAGTACAGTATATAATTTTTTTCTTAAATTTTTTTTATATGAGTCTTATATGAGATTCGACTTACGACTTAGTCGACTTACGACCGATGATCAGGAACCTTTCTCGGTCGTAAGTCGGGGACTACCTGTATATAATTGTGCTTTTTGAAGAGTTGTACGTTTTATAATGAATTTCTACTATTTTTTTTTATTAAAAAAAAATTCACTTAAACTAACTGTAGCTGTTACCAAATATATGGTGTCCAATTGTCGTGGCGTTTTATAATTTGGTTATAATGAAAATGATTTAAAATAAAATAGTTATAATAACTAAAAACAAAAGAAACAGTTTAATAGCATTATAGCTACTCTTTTATCTAGGTGTACGTTTAATCAGTTTTATATTATTTAAATTAATTTAAATGTAAATTAATTAATAAATTAATTAAGCGTATATTCAAATTAAAAAAAGCAATACAAATAACGAGTTTCACATTTATTTTCATATATCACTTTAATATTACTAAAAGAAAATAAATCTAAAAAAAACTAAGAGATAATAATGGCGAGAATAAAAGAAACAACAGTATATATAACAAAAATTAAAGTAAAAAATGTACATAAAACTTTATAAGAAAATTGTTGTTTAAACTTGCACAGAAGTTACTTGAGTGAGCTTATTAGTTATAAGTTAAGCTGTGTATTTAAGTATTTTTTTTAAAGATAAAACTTGTCCAATGATAGCATTCATAATAAAGCACAACAAAAAAGTTTATATAAAAAAAAAACAATAAATAAAAAAGTTTCTAGTTTTTTTTTTTAAACTTAATCGCTGTGTTTTGTTATTTTTTAAAATTTTTTCTGCTATTTTCGTTTCCTCTTTTTTTCTAACAAATTTTTGAACATTATTTTAATGATAGCAATTAAAGATATATATATATATATATATATTTTTGTACACAGATATCACGACTAAACTGCAAATATATCTAATAAAACTTCGAGTCAACCTCGCTAAAAAAAATTAAAATATTCTCGGTTTAGATATGTCTACCAATTTGTTGTGGCAGTCCATGTCATGCAAATCGCGGAGAAAGCATCCATGTATGGAACGCCAAAGAACATATTAGATAATATTGGTAAATCGGCAAACAACGAATGTTTGATTTGAATTACATTATTTTTAATAAATTTTATCACGTTCACTGCTCACAAGAGGTTTAGGAAGTAAAACCTTCTCGCAATTGTGTTCTACATTATGTCGATCAGATGAGATTATTCTGCATAATGATGATTATGAATCTAGTTACGGTAAATAAATTTACATTGTAAAACATCACTAGGGTTGCAATTTATTAACAAAAATAAATGCATATGATTATTATATGTATAATACTTGTCTCAAAACGAAAAAGTTAGTGTTAATTTCATACAAAATATTATCTTAACGAGAATGTTATATTGAAAAAAATAAAATCCGCATAATTTATTCTTTTGTGCTATAATTAAATAATTTAAATGCTTTATTATGCCAACATAAACAAAGTAGTAAGCATTGTCTTCATTATTTCCTAATCCACGTCCTTAATATCGTTAAAGGAATAAACATTTTATAGGCAATTAAACATCAGTTATTGCCAAAACAAAATTTCTTTGCTAAAAAATAAGTAATATGATTTAATTTTTTCCCTTTAAATTAAAACTGATCTTTAGTAAACAAAATCACATAAAAGTTTTCATTACTGCGATTTATTATGTTTTTTTCCCCTTTTTATTTAGTTAAGCATTTTTTTATAATTTAATTATTTATTAAAAAAAACATTTATAATGTTTAAATGTATTTAAAATTTAGTATATTTTGTGAACTGTTCAATTTTAGATAAGCTTTTATAATAAAAAAGAACTTTAATTTATAATCAATAAACTTTTCTCAACGAAAAGCTTTTAGAGTTAATAGTAAAACGTTGCACATTAAAACTTTGCTCTCCAATATTTTTATTTTTCCAAAACTTTTAATTTATTGTTCCTTAATTATTGGTAACAATTTATTTGCAGCACATTTAACGCTAATTACATCAAGAATCAAAATGTTAATAAAAATATGTATATGTTGAGAATTATATTAAATTTATTCAATTTTGTCATTTTATAATTTCCTCACAAATAAGGTTTTATTTTAATCATGTTACTTTCTAGTGTTTTTTCAATATTATATAAGATAAACATTATATAGCACTTTTTAATATATTTAAAAAAAAATCTTTTTTTACTATGTGAACATTTAAATTATTATTCCTATATAATTTTTATATTATTAAATAAAACATATGACAATTTGTTGTAAGAATAAAACTGTCGTAAACAATTCAAATTATTTCTAGATTTTGTACAAATAGAATGGTTAGCAAAAAAAAAAAACCTAAAGCCAGCTAAATTTAATAAAACAACCAAAGAACCATCCATTTCCGGTTTTAATATAGCTTCCGTTTCTACATGTTACGTGTTTCCACATATTTCGCCATATTATATACTTTTTAGAGAATTATTTTATTTGTTGTCCTCT